>NIJG01000020.1:99775-148745 GCA_002201625.1 Euglossa dilemma | reverse complement strand
CGATTTAATTGATTTAAAAGATCCTATAATTAATTTTCTTTATATCTCCTCCACCTATAATTTGTTTTCTCTTTCAATTTCTTCCATAATTTTTGACAAATGAAAAAACTAATTATCACGACCACCAAAGCAACGATTTCGTAGAAAGGGAATTCTTGGCAGCTGCCATTGAAACGTAAATGATCTCCGGATTTAAAAAACGATTTAATTGATTTAAAAGATCCTATAATTAATTTTCTTTATATCTCCTCCACCTGTAATTTGTTTTCTCTTTCAATTTCTTCCATAATTTTTGACAAATGAAAAAATTAATTATCACGATCACCAAAGCAACGATTTCGTAGGAAGGGAATTTTTGTCTATCAGCTGCCATTGAAACGCGAATGATCTTCGAATTTAAAAATCGATTTAAAAGATCCTGTAATTAATTTTCTTTATCTCTCCTTCGCATTTAATTTGTTTTCTCTTCCAATTCCTTGCATAATTTTTAATAAATAAAAACTATTTAGCACGACCATCAAAGCAACGATTTCGTAGAAAGGGAATTCTTGGTAGCTACCATTGAAACGCGATTTATCCCCGAATTTCAATTTAAAAAATCCTGTAATTAATTTTCCTTATATCTCTTTCGCCTCTGATTTGTTTTCTCGCTTAATTTTTTGCATAATTTTCGATAAATAAAAATCTAATTAACACAACCATCATTTCAACGGTTTTGTAGAAAAGGAATTTTTGACAGCTGGCATTGAAACGCGATTCATCTCTGAATTACCAATAATTAATTTCCTTTATCTTTCCTTCGCCTCTGATTTATTTTCTCTTTCAATTTCTAGTATAATTTTTCTTTCTTTTACGCGCACGGAAGGTGTGGAAATTTAAAAAAAAATTATCCGCTATCTCGAAATTGGATATTTAACAACGGGAATTTTGTTTCCGGTTTTGAATCGGATTTCATTTTCATTTTTTATTTTGTTTTATTATCGCGTGTGGCTTCCCGCGGTCTATTGTCCACGTTTTTTGCGATTCGAGGATTCTATGAAATTCGTTTCGTACGTTTTCGCTTATTTCCGATTTCACCTTCTGCAATATGTCGAGCAGAAACGGTATTTCAACGAGGAAGCGTCGTCGATCATTTGATCGTTCAAACGAGAAGTTCTAAATCCTAAAGATTCAATTATTTAATTCTAAAATTAAATTTCCAACAGTTTCGAATATCTTCTACGAAAATGGAATATTCGAGATATATCAGTTCCCATCGTTTTGATATATAAACAACGCGAAACTGCTTTTGACAGTCGCATTTTTCGTTCGAATATTAAATAAATATAAACTCCATTTTACAAATCGAATTACCATACGTCCAGTGTTCCAAATCGAATTAGAAACCGAAATATCAAACGAAGATTGGGGATTGGCTAGGAAATAAATTAAAAAAAAGTAGATTTTAAACAAGGAATGGAAACACGCATATGGAATCGAACGATATTTAAATAATCTCGATAATTTTCTCGCGTTGGACGCACACGATCGAAGCGGTGGGAGAACGAAACAAAAGATTGAAACCGCTCGGATTAATTAACCGGTGAAAATTTGCATTCGCTTACCTAATGAAGTGGCGGCACACAAAACGTGTAGCTGGTGAACCAAAATAGAGGCCACCACGGCCGAAAGACGACTGAACATCGTAGTCGATTCTCAACTCATTTCTGTTTCGAAAGTCGAGACGCGACGCCTCTGCTCTCCTGCTGATCTGAAATTTCAAAATAGAAACTTTTAAGTTAGAACCGATATATCCAAACGAACGTACGAATTGCGAATTTTCGTCTCGTTACCTTTTACACGCAATAAAGAGTTGCATCAAAATTCAAGGCGCACAATTAACAAACAATAATCGCGTATTGTAACGGAATTTTGATTTTATAGACACGTATAAATTAATCACCGAGATATATATACATTATTCCCGACTACAAAACTAATTATTTTGTATGAGAACGTACATGTCGAAAATTACTGGTAATTAAATTGCGCGCCATACGATTAATTTATAACACGTGCACATATCTCGTTTAATATTTGCAAATGTTTTGACGATATCGTAATTGTTTCGTATACATTGTATAATTCCTGATGTGTTTGACCGTTATAATTATTATCTCGGAAAGAAAATTTGTCAGAAAATCTCTATTTATCTTGCGACACGTGATTAATATCAACCTTTTGCACTCCGAGTTATTATTTCAATTTTGTTGCCAGCAGCTTCCAATTTTTTTAAGAGTTTTATTTGAAATATTCCTCGACTATAAAATAGGGCAATTTAAATAAATAAAGAACCGATATAGGAGTGCAAATGATTGATATAATTAACCCTCTCTGTCTAAATATTTTATCGATACCCTGATTATGCAAACCAGGATTATATGAGCTTCTTCGTGTACCTATTTATCTAAATAAAGGTTTGAAAAAATTCTTATAGCATCCTCGAACATCCTAAATTACAACAGAGATAAAAATTTCGAAGTTTTTTCTAAATATTCAAACTTCAATCAGTATTCAACGAAAAATCAGATATTTAGAGGTTCGCTATTCGTTTGTTGCGAAGAAGCAAAGTATAATTCACTCCTACGTTATAAAGGTAAAAAAAATTAAAAATATCCAGTACATGAAACACAGTAAAGTCTCAATATACATTAATATAATAAATAAACACGATAAACAACTAACAATACTCAACCAATCCCTATTTACGCGATAATAGTTAACACGATATCGTTTTCGATATAATTGAAGTGTAAGTATAATTTGCTTGAGAGGACACGGGAAAGCAAATGGCGCGTTGATCGGCTCCGCGGACAAATTGACGTTCGCGATTGAATCTTATCGGTGGATAATCAAAGATAAAGCGCGGAACAAGACGAATGCGGTCGTTAATTATACTCTTGCTTGGCCGGTGGAGAATGTCAAACGATCCTGGCAAGCCTACCGAAATCCCCATGGACTTGGAAATAACACCTCCGGTTGCCTGGGGCTGACCGAATCGGGTTCACGAGACACAAAGCCTCCCTAGGCAGAGATCAATGCGTTACTCGGCCCGATCTATGTATGTGTCCCAGAAAAAGGATCGACCCTTTCGGGGCCGGATTAACAGTTTTACACACCGACATCCGCCACTCTACCGTGTCCCACTTCTTTCCAAATATCGTCTTAATGAATTTCCAACGACCCCGTTTCCTTTCCGAAATTCATATTTCGACTGAATTATGTATAGGGATAAAAAATACACCGGGGGTTCCATATCGGTAGAGGCTGCGGATCTAGGCTGGTAAATGTTTCAACATAGAAACGAAGGAACGAGAATATTTCACGTCCATCTCGACTTTTCACTTCCCGTACTGCTATTTTCGTCTGTGATGATTGTCACGATAGAGGAATAAACAATATACGTGTATTCCGATTCCCAAAAGCAGTTTTATTGAAATTAAGTAAATGCGATAGAAATCAGGCGAGAAATTTCTTTTTTGCCGAATTTTTTCACTTCTATTACCGTTTCAATCTTTATTTTCTTATCTTATCATATATTGGTGATAAGGAAGTACTAGTAGTTTGTTAGAATAATTATTCAAATGTAAAAGTAACGAATAAATGATTTTAAAAAGGAGATCTGTTATTTTCTTTCTCTCTTCGTTGCAAGAGTTAAGCCTTTGCACTCGAGTGACGACTGTCAATCGCCATTTGTTTTAAAACCATAACCTAAATAACGAATGCGAGACGATAAATAAATTAAGAATAACTATACACGAAGTAACTCGATAACTTAACTCAAACACGTGCTTTACTTTTTTCGTTTCATTGTTAAAAGCGTTACCGAGGATACAAAGATTTAAGAAAAGCTTCGAATTCGAAAAGCACAAAGGGTTAACCCTTCGCACTCGACGATTTTAAAGTTACAGAAGAGTAAAAATTTACAAATTTTCTGCTATAAAACTGATGTAATTTTTCTGAGTGGTAAATAAAGAATTGTATAATAGTTAATACGTAAAATTATTTGATTTCGACATCTCGCGTATTGTCATATCATCTTAAATTTGATATTTTAATTAATACGAGTCTTTCAAATTTTATGGCGACTGACAGTTCTCTTTCGAGTGCAAAGAGTTAACAGTTAAATTCGGTATTTTCTTAACGTTTATTAGATATCACCGCGTCTTACATCGTCATTCTTGCTCAGGTCACGTCATAGTTACAAATTTCCGCGATTCCTGTAACTTTCCCGTAGTCTAAGAGAAAGTGCATCCTGTTCCAGAAGCAAATCTCGACGAAAGCGAGTATCCTTGCGAAAGCTTGCACGGTGATAAGCCCGGGTGGTCGAATTGGAAAAGGAGTAAATACGCGATAAACGATTGTAAACTCGGCGGGCGAGGTGGTGGAAGGTTGAAGAAACAGGGGATCGGACGATAAAGCATCCCGGAGGACCAATTTACCCTGTCGTTCGCAAAGAATTCGCAGGAAGAACGTAGCTCGTCAGCCAGACAAAGCGAGAGTTCCCGTTGAGTCAATCGCTTTGAACGACGTATGTAGACTGAAAGGCCACAGTAAATCAGACGGTCGGTCCAAGTCAAATAGAAGATTGTTACCACGAAATTCCGCGTGATTCAATTTGACCGGAAGTTCGACCGAAAACACGGTTCGTCGTCAAGTTTGCCAGTGGCGACCTAATGAATCTATCGGCAACTCTTGAACTACGACCACCTCATCCAGGCGGAAACCTCTCAACCCTTTCATAGGGTCGTCACCCATCGTTCCAGCTATTCGTACAATTCGAACGCGTAAGAGGCAGCTTTTCTACAGAGCACAGGCACAGACAATTTCTTCCCGGCCCAACAACCTATCCTAACAGCTGTCGTTCCTCTCCGAAACTTCCGAATTATTTCGATGTCTCGTGCAGGTGCTACTCGCGCGACAAGTGGCAGTTGCTCGAATGAAAAACTTTCGCGCCGGTGTCTAACGAAATCTCCGTGATCCTCGAGGAGTCGTGGCCAAGGAAAACCGAGGCAGATAACCCATTACTCTGGGTCTGGTGCTTGTTCTTTTTTCATGAATTTTAATAGAATCTTTACTCCTTTTGGGTTGTTTAACACTAGGTTTANTGAATTTTAATAGAATCTTTACTCCTTTTGGGTTGTTTAACACTAGGTTTATGGGACCTGTCAATTTGACGGGTGGGTTACTTCAATTATACAATATTAATAGATTTAATCAACTTATATTAAGTTTGTTGATATTGCAATTGTTTTTAAATTAAACTCACGGTCTTCTTTTTAAAGAAAATACGTGGTTTTCTTTACCCGTAAATCTGACGAGTTTCCATAACGATAGGTACACAAAAAACGTTTGTAAACCAAGTATTAATAGTACGCGTATCGTCTGTCGAGAATAAGACAACTAATTTTTAAGTAAGAATTATTTAAGTCTCGGTGGATTTAGCGTCAGAGAAGTGAGGCAGTTAAAAAGAGGGGGTGAGAGTTAAAAATATGGGAAATTCTTTTGAGAATATATTTTTTCGGTACTCCACTGAAAGACGGTGATATAATTTTCTTCGTTTCATTCTGACACGAAATTATTAACCCATTTACTATCAATTACGAGATATCTCGTAGAGGATTGTGATTGGTCATGGAATAAGTACTATTAAATACTTCGAAATTCGTTTAAAATAAAATCTTGACACGTAAATCAAGGCGCTATAAATTTTCTTGCCAGCGAATGGGTTAAGGACCGAGAGAAGTATCAGTAGTCTAGGTCGATGATTCGGTCTACTGTTGCACGTTTGCACGCGGAGTGTTAGATACTATGCTTTCGCGTCGAGTAGCGTGCTTTATCTTTAGTTTCAGGTATCTTTAATTAGTCTTCTACTTCTTAAACTTAACATTACTAACTCACTCATTTATTCTATATAATTCTGCCACCCTTCTGCCAATAGTGGCCGTTGTTCAACTCTCAAAATTACGAATAAATTATTGAAAGCACGAGTAAAAATGAAATTTCATAATTACTAAATTTCACGACCAAAAATTCGTAATAAAATAATCAACCGAGTACCCAAGCAACAAATATATCTTAAGCAAACACAAATGGAACCTAAGCAGCCAGATTTCGCGAACATATTAAGCAGAGCAATAACAGAGTACTAAACCCCGTTAGCACGGGGAGCGCGTGCTTTTAAACAACAAAATAACCGCAATTATAAAAAGAACCACCCTAAAGAGTAATAATCGTGATAATGAATTTTTCCTAATTTCCTCTGCCCTCCGCGGCGTTGTTCTACTTTCTCGTTAATTTGTCCACGGTGCGCGCGGAAGAGTGAAAATTACGCAAGTGCGTTATTGCACGGTCGGGCGTGACCGCTGGCGTTATACCAGGTGAAAAAGGGACGTGGAAAAGCGAACGATCCGGCCGTTGTTGTTACGAACTGTCCTCTCACGGCGGATTACACGAACCGCCCGGTGAAGCTTGCGATGGTGAACGGGAAAGAAAATCGCGCCAGAGAGAGAGAGAGAGAGAGAGTAACACGCGAGCGTATCGCGTAATCTGTTCATGAGCGAAGAACAGCATTCGTTTTCATTACTGGCACGCGACGAAGCTTTTTTAACCCGCACGGATTAATCATTCGGCAAGATCGTGGCGAAAAGAGCTTAACGTTTCCGAGGAACTACCGTGTATCCTGTGCAATTTATTTTCATTTTTCCCTTTCCCCCCTCGCTTTTTATCCCGGTTCTGCAATATCGCTCGCGCGAAAGCGATTAGTTCTCGAATCGTTGGCTTTTAGGATATGGAGAATCTTCGGGAATAGCTCTTTTCGAATACCGTTAGCACATGGTTCGATTATTTTTCGCAGCTTTTGTCTGCTGGGAATAGAAGATTGATCAGGGATTTAATGGAGATTCGTGTAGCTTGGTTCTCTATTTTTTCCATATTTTTTTTTTCCGTGGAATATATCGCACCGATGGTAATGAAATTTGTCCGGTATAACGGAGTAATAATAAAATTATTCTCCGTATGCCCTTTCCTTTTTTAATTAACAGTTCACGTGCAAATATTGTTAATGTATCACTGAACGAAAATAAACTCTAATAATATATATGTCAGATTCGAATTTTAATATAATACGATTATCCGTATTACTCTGTAATTCGGATTCTACAAATCGTTACTTTCGTACCGTTAAAAATATCAAACTACGTGGAAAATCGTAATTTCATAAAGGAAAGAGATAAGGTAGAGAAAAGTTACGTTTATCTCGTTGCTCGATCTCTGAGCCGCTATTAAATTCGAGCAACTTACTGCCTCTGGATAATTATATTAATAAGCATTCGAGCATAGCGTTCCGCTTGCCATATCTCAACGCTGAAAACGTACAATTTCCCCATGAAATTTCTCCCAGATGCAGAGGTTACACCATACATCACGCTGCTGATAGTTCATCGTTCGCGATAGCACGAGCTTACAACGTTCGCGCGATTACAGCGCGATCAACACGCTATGCTTGCAAGCTCCTGCAAGAATATGTTCGGCGCGCGATAATTCGGTAATTAACCGGTTAAAAAAAATTTCATTAGGTTATTACATTAATCGCGGCATGGCTGGCAGGAGAAACGAACGGTTGTTAAAATAAGCGCAGTTCGCGTGCGCTAAATCTTCGCAATTTAATAGCAATTACACCGAACGTACGGGAATCTCGTTGAATTCGGGTTTCTCGCGAAGAAATTAAAACGATATCCAGTTGGAAATACGAAACGAAGCCGGAAGAGAAAAGAAACGATAAAGAAATTAATTGCATCGAAAACGTATACGAGATCATTTTCGTCATTGCGAGATATCAATTATATCGCAACATGACGTTCACGTTCTGTAATATATCTCGCGTATCGAATCCAATTTTGCTTGGTATATCATTACGCGAGATAAAGTTCCCTTCTGCTCGTAATATTTCCCATCAGACACGTTACACGCGTGTTCCGTTTTTGTTAATTATTTTTTTTTCATTGAAACGAATTTCCCGGTTGCTAATTTCCACCGCGTTTTATGCCAGCTTTTTTGTTAATTTATTTTACGCTCGTGGATGTACGCGCGTACGTATGCTCTTAATTTTCTAGTACCACGTAAGTACCTGATGCGTGTACGTAATTAAAATAAATAAAATTATATTTCCTTTCTATTAAATGGATAATTAATTTCGTTTAAATCGTGACTGTGACAGTCGTCTTGGTTTAACCCATTCGCTGCCAGGAAAATTTAGAGCGTTTCGCTTTAGATGTGAGGATTTTATTTTAAAGGAATATTAAAGAATCTAGCGATATTTAGTTTTAAATACAGCGTTAAAATAGCGTTTAGCTTTTCTTATAAATCCTAACTCAAACGGATATAAACTTATTCCGTGACAAATCGAATGGTTAAGGGATAAGTTAATCCTTTGCACTCATAAAATTTTCAAGGCCCATATTAATTGATACGCGAAATTTAAGATAACATAACAATATACGAGCTATGGAAATCAAATAATTTTACGTGTTAATTATTACCCGATTCTTTATTTACCGCACAAAAAGGTAACGTCAGTTTTATAGCAGAAAATCTGTAAATTTTTGCTCTTGTGTAGCCAAAAGAAAAGAATGTAGCCGAATGACACAGGGTTAATTTAGAGTACTTCGACACGTGTCTTCTACAAATTCGTAGATAATATTCGCATTAACCTTATCAGCTGTTAATGAAACGTGGTTAATAATTATTTACGCGAACGAAATCATTAGAGTTCGCGAGAATTTGCTTGGCATAATGTGATTAACAGGAATGCACATGCTCTCCAAGACTATAATACCTACGTAAGTACATGAAATAGCCACGTCAAAGAACCAACACCACCATTCGAATCTCTCAAGTAACTCTAGTAATGCCGAAGTACCACTAATAACGCCAATTACCAGCAGCTTCGCATCCACACCTTGGCCACTAATGTAACGAAAACAGGTTTAGCTCAGCTTCTTCGACTGTTCGCGCTAACAGTTAGCAACACTATCGTTCGTGGCTACCTCGAAACACCATGGTGCAACGACAACAGAGAGACGGATAAAGCGATAATGATCAATAATAATTTTCATCTAACGCGGGACGAGCAGCGTATGCGAAATTTAATAATCGTAAGCGAACCGATAGGCAATAGGTCGTCAAAGAACAGGCTGTGCAAGTGGCACGATTCAGTTATTCAGCGTTTCACGAGGAACACCCTAATTTCTCGTGTGCCCAATGGTTTACACGGGGGTCCGTGCCACCAATGCAATTAATAACTTCCAGCTCGAGTGCCCGCGGCTAATAGCGGTTAGTTTGTCGGGTCCACAGAGGTTTATTGAGCAAACATTGGTCGAAACTACAATTGCCAAGGTCCTTGTGCCAAAATCGATCGATCTGCCACGCTGCGAGACAACTGCGAGACGACTGCGAGAAAACCTGTTCAAACGAAACTGACACCGTCCGTCCATTTTTATCCATTTTATCGGAAAAACTCGCGCTAGCTGCGAGTGTTGCGACGAAATAAAGAAGTTCAAACGTGTCTCGCAGTTTTTCTTATGGATTACCTCGCAATTAACCGAAACGAGCACCGAAAATTTGTGAAAATTAAACCCACAACAGTAGGAACATAGCGAAGGATAAATCACCAACGAAAATAATAGCAAAGGACAACTCTGGTACCTTCTCAATATTCCTTCAGAATACATCTTCACACAGAAGCATCTTCCAACAAAGCTCTATATTTTCCATCATCAAATTTTCTAGCAACCAATCGCAACATATTGGAACTGAATTCCAGCAGTACAAATATATATGTTTGTGCAGCAGCACAAACAGATCACAATCGACAGTAGAACCGAACGCATCAGGATCGAAATCGCATCAACCGCATCTATTACATTACCAACTCGTCAAACAAAGATAGTCAAGAGTGATAATCAAAGCAAAACACTGAGCTTTATTGTGAAACCTAACCAGCTCAGCGTCTCGACTCTCTAACGCTAACGCACATCGCGATATACCGAAACATCTTGGTCCTTCGAACTGGATATAACAGAACAACGAGAGTTCAATCCTGGCAAACGACTGAATGTTTAATCCCTTAACATACAATGACGAATTAGACCCGTCATTTATTTCAAGGCCCTTCTTTGACTTTGGTAACTATTTCTCTGCATTGTATGTCAAGAGATAAGTTTTATGAATCAATCTTATCAGTAAAAATCCAATACTTTCTTTTTTTAATATATTCCTTTTCAGCTTCCATTCTCTAGTTCAACTTAACGAAATAAAATAATATTTATTAATCGCATAAAGTGTTCTTAATTTGTATGTTAAGGGGTTAATTGATGAATATACGCGGTAAGTAGAGTATGGTTGGTGGTCAGACGCGTTGAACGGAGTGGAAGGCAAGAAAATAGTTGGACGAGAGTGGCAGTGATCAGGACAGGATTGCAGACGTTGCAGGAGCTATGAGTGATCTAGACACTCGATTCGAAATACTCCACGCACTTGAGTAGATAAACAAATGTGAAAAGCAAAACAGTGCAGTTTATTATAAAACATAAAAAAAGATCAGCGTCTCGACTCTCTAACGCTAATGCACATAGCGATACATCAAAACATCTTGGTCCATCGAGCCGGATATAACGCAACAATACAACGAAACTTTTCAACTTGGCAAACTGCTGAATGTTTAATTGACGAATGTACGAAGTAAATCGACTGTGGTTACTGGTCAGAGACGTTGAACGGAGTGAAAGGTAAGAAAATAGTTGAACGAGAGTGGCAGTGATCAGGACAGGATTGCAGACGTTGTAGGATCTATGGTGTGGTCCAGACACTCGATTCGAGACACTCCACGCACGCGAGTCAAGGAACCAAAGCCAGTGTATCTCAGGGTTAAAGGATCTCGGCCACATAATTTTGCCAGCTAAGGGATTCAAGGCGGGCCATTCACAGGCCAAGGAACACGAAACAGGCCATCCTGGCCGGGATTGGAAAGCTCAAGCCAGACTTCCGAGCTGTGAATGGATTCGAGCTTGACCTCCAAAGAGCCGTGGGTGCCTTTGGTGAGGGAGGTCAGGCACAAATCCCTCCGGCTTCAAGTGCTTTGTCTTGGACCCTCCCGATTCTAGAACACCTGGCTTCCTTCCCTAATCTCCACTTGTCCGAGTCCACTGACATTCTAACATTGCGACTTGAAGTTGACGAAAAATAGTAATCTCTTCTTCATACTTGTACGACTTTTGACAACTTTGCATAGTTGACTACTTTGTTATCACGAGTTGATTACTTTATTCTCGTGAGATCTAGGTAGTTACGTGTATTACACGGTGAATGTTTACACATCTATTTCAGAATTTCGTTACCTACGTTCGTGGCTTCGTTAACCTACTTGAAACGTATCGTAAAATGCAGGTAGCCTTCCTATAACACGGTAGATAGGTTCCTAGAAACGTGAGACCGTGTTATACGTGATCCAGAAACAAAAAGAGGATCACGTTGCGAAAATTTAATGAAAACAAAAATATTTAACATCCGTTATTATTTTAAGGTAATTTAGTTTTTAAACGCGTGTAACAAAAATTGTATTATCTAGTGTTGTAGAAATACAGTGTTATACGAGGGTTCCTGCAATTTATCCTATCGTTTTAAAGCGAAACCGTGTTGTAGAATGCCGTGCTCTAGGATATCTACCTGTATTTCTTTTTCTTTATTTATTTACTTCTTTTTTGTGATCTAACAATGATTGAAACGTTATTTCAGATAAGTTTCCTTTTTAACAAGAGGGTTTTTCTCTTAAATTTTGAGCTGTTTCCCGGGAGTATTTATTTACGAGGGAAGTGGTTTCAATCGCAAACATGGGAATTTCGCAGATAATTAATTCCATCAGCATTCAGTCACGGGGGGTTGTAATATTGGTTTCAATTCCCGAGGCAATTTTGATTTATCTATATACTCGACCATGCGCTATGAAAAATCCAACGAATTATTTAACGTTATTCCCACGACTATTTCGCCACGGAATTGCGAATATTTCATCGCAGCTTAAAGCACATAATCTTTATAACTAAGAAAAAACAATGCATTTCCACATTCGGGATATATTAAAATTCTAAACACCCCATTCTTCTCATTAACACTTAATTTAATANATTGATTCATAAAACTTATCTCTTGACATACAATGGAGAGAAATACTTATAACCTCCTACAACACGTAGATAGGTTCCTCCTATAAAGCTTTCGATATCTTTACTTTTTTAAAACGGTAAATAAAAAATCGTATGCAAATCGAATTATTTTATTTTGCTATTGCACGTATCGTTGGGAAATTGCAAATTTTCTATATTAATTATTAACGATGTTTAAAATCTGATTAAATGGCGACTGAGACTCTTCTCGTTTACGAAGGGTTAATCGAACTGCGCTGGCTATCAGACTCTCTTTCGAGGAATGATGGATAGGCAATGAAAAGAAAAGTGGAAGAACGTTGGAGATTTAACGGAATAGGCATCGAGTGAAATTCAGTCGAGTGGTTTTCCGTTATTTGAATGTCGAGCTGGCGATGCCGGAACCGGGGCTGTATTTCAGGTAACCGACACCGCAATCGGTGCATAGCCTGGGCGAATCACGTTCCTCGGGCCCCTCATTTTCTCCCTGTCTTTATTTCTAACGGATAAGTTCAGTGAATAGAGGAGGATCCTTACAAAAGCCCAGGCGAAGCCATGGAGAGCGGCTTTCTGCTCGACTTTTGATCAGAACCGAAGAATGATCCCTGATGACCGACACGCGAATACAGACCATCCTTTTACCGAATCTGTTGCCCGTTCAGCAGCCAAGGATTAAGTAGCTATCCCAGACGGACCACAATACTCCCGGAATGCCGGGAACATCGTATTTGTTCCCTGGAGCTTAACCTTCGGTTCCTCGAAGTTTTAATCCCATTAGCAGTACCCCGATCATCGAGAAGAACACCGAGTTTTCAATCTCTTCAATCTCGCCAAAGCGTTCGATCGAGTATTCTTTTTTTAGGGAATAAAATAATCTACTCTTTTCTTTCATATGTGCCATCGATCACGTGGATCGTTTGGCAAATGGGCCGAACGTTAATTAATCGAGCGAGAAGATGGGAAGAGTTTCTTCTAGAAATCGAGGAAACAGTGACACCGAATAAACTTTGATTTGTATAATGATGTTTCAATGATTTCAACGCAGCGATTATAAATTATTCTATGGTGAATATAATAATCTACTCTTCTCTTTTATACGTGTGATCGACCACGTGGATCGTTTGGCAAATGGGCTGAACGTTAATTAATCGAGCGAGAAGATGAGAAAAGATTCCTCTAGAAATCGAAAAATCGTGACACCGAATAAACTTTGATTTGTATAATGACGTTACAATGATTTCGAAGCAGCGATTATAAAGTATTCTATGATGAATATAATAATTATAATTTAGGAAAAAATAAACGTATATATTTTCTCTTGTTTCTCTATGTGCATACAGTGTATTCGAGAATAGTTTCCCTTCAAAGCTCCATTTTATTACAAATTTATCACCCGCGAATAATATCGAGCAACGAATTCCCATTTCCCGAACCATTGTACAATTTATTTTTATAAGCATCTGTGTGCCGGACAAATATCGATGCACGACCCACCATCGCGCGTTATTTTCTCGAAACCGAGGGAA
This sequence comes from Euglossa dilemma, assembly GCA_002201625.1. Taxonomy (NCBI): domain Eukaryota; kingdom Metazoa; phylum Arthropoda; class Insecta; order Hymenoptera; family Apidae; genus Euglossa; species Euglossa dilemma. The sequence goes on along the minus strand of NIJG01000020.1, from coordinate 134,980 downwards.
ACAGTCCTCTTTTTTCCGCGCTGAGATCGAATCGTTGTACATTGACGCGAAAAAAAGAGAGGCAGAGAGAGAGAAAGAGAGAGGGAAAAAAGGAAAAAACTAATAACTCCAACAGCGAAGCGGTGTCGGTGGGAAAACAAAAGTCTTTTCTTAATACGACACCGAACGACGAACCTGAATAAGCACAAAGCATTTGTTACCAGTTTCCAGAATCTCTCGACGTCTCTATTCACTCGCTGCTTTTTTCCAAGCAACGTGTGTCGGCCGTTGCTATTTTCCCCTTTTCTCCCTTTTTTCTCTTTTCCTTTTTTTCTCCCTTTTTTTTTTTTGTTCAACTATGTCGCATTATTCGGACGCGATTGGGGAAAAATAAATGTAGCTGCAGCCGTTACAGCGATAGCCGGGTACCTCGTTGGATTTCGCGTTTTTCACAGCAATCTGCGTCGAAGGAAAAGGTCGTTCGTCCAATTTTCCCTGTCCACGCCGCGAAATAACCGAAACGACGTCCACGGGCGTCTCGTAAATAAACATGGCGAATTAAAGTGAGAGAATATAGCCCCGTGCATGCTTCAAGCTCCCTCGATTTGCCTGTCATACGTCTCCGCCTTCCGATTTTAACCCAACATCCTGCTCGGAATGTCGATATTGTCCAAATTCGAACGAAACGATTATTCGTTTGTCGCGGAAGATCCAACGGAGCAATTTGTATAATTGCGATAAGTGGGAATTGTAATATTGGTGTACATAGACTTTAATTTATATCGATGTAATAAAATCGTGATGTTTCAGTTGGACGAGTGTGCATAGAATATCAGTGTGAGCAAATTTAGGATGTTAGAAAAGAACGAGTGTAGTAAATGAAATGTGACATGAATAATTACAAAAGAAAAAAAGATAGATGGAAATGTTTGTTGCAATTGAGTAATCATTGAAAGTAAACGCGTGAGAGTCTTTAAAATTATATACATTCCTTCTATATTGTTACGCGATCAATTTTTAAGTTTAAAACAAATACTTATTATATTTCGAACAAATGTTGCACTCGTTAACAAAAATTAGGGAACGAAGTAACGGCATGGGAATTTTTATATATTTTCTATTTTCTTGAAAACCTCGGATAAAGAGTGTTTTTAATTTTAATTTGTGTATCTCAGAGGATATTAAATACACGAAAATTCTGTGATTGTTACCCTCTAAACTATATTCTCTGAATTTATTTCCGGTGACTTAGTATAAAATTGGCATACTACGCTATACGATAATAATACTAGTAATAGGATAATATCGAAATAAGTTGTGACAAAATTGAGAAACTTAAGCTCGAAGAAGACACAAGAAATTTAACGCAAAGGTGTAACGTTTCAAAATCTACCATCGCGAACATAATCTTCGAAATCGCACGCATACGCGCCACACGCCGGAGAGACTAAATTATTTTCCGGCTATCCGAGGAGACACGTTACGAATTTTTAAATTTCAATTCCGCGCGATCCAAGTTCCAATTAAGAATCCGCTGCGATCTAATGAAACTTCTGCCTCCGACTCGCGGCCCGTGAATACCGACCCAGTGAAACGTCGCCGAACTCCATTGCCACTTCGCCGCAACTTTTCACTCCCTTCCCTCTGTAAACACGCGAATCATTGCAACTTCAAAAATTTCCTAACCCCCATATTTCCAAACGGATCATCTCCGAACCCGTTCCTCGAAACGCGCGAATTTCTGCATGCTTCGATTTGGAACTTGCCGAAACGTCTGACATCGAACTCGGAATTAACGCGAGTATCCAAAAGTCATCTCTCTTCGCGAACAACCACCATTCTAACCCATCTAACATCTCGATCGTCGTTGCTTCGAACCTCGAAACTCGTTCAGACAACAACACACGCGTCGTTTGGAAATTCCGAAGTTGTCAAAATATCTCAACGTAGCTCGCTGGAACTCGTCAAATCCGCGAAGTCACGGTGCGAATAACCAACCGTGTAGGAAATTTGGGAACAGAACCAGCTCGCTTGCCGGCCAACCAACCAACCAACCGTGAAAACGAAACACCGAGGAAGAAGGAAGGGAGTAACGGTAAAAGGGGTGAAAAAAAATAGGGTAGAAAGGGGTGGAAGAGGTGGGAACAACGAGGAAAATGCCACACGTAGCGACTTGATCGTGAACGATGAGTCGCGGGCTCGGTGTTTCGAATTCGCAGACCTTCGCACACCTTGGTCGAACACGGTGCTTGTTGACCCTGTTTCCGGTCTGATGTTCGCGCCTTCCTTTTTTTGCCGAGAAATAACGGAGCGGAGGGGAAAGCACGCGGTGCGGTCTATTCGACAAACGATNATTACACCGTTATATTCGTGTGTGTGCTGTTTCTGCTCCGCGTACACACTTGTAGTTGGCGTGTATACACATAGAAAGTCTATCTATATCTGTCGTCCGTTCTTTCGTGCGGTGTTCCGTATACGAACCGACTGTGTGTGCGTGTGTACCCTCAGAACGTGCGGCTTCGTGGCGCAGTGCGTGAAATGAGTGACAAGGATCGTTCTTCTCCCACTCTTGTTGAAAACAGTCTCAAGTCGCTGCTCGATCAACCTAGTATTTTTCCATTGATTGGTAAGTATCATCGTAATTCCGTTTAATTCGTAATATAAGAATATCTTTCGGTATTTCCTGCATATGCGGGCTCGATGATCTCCCCTCCTCTCTCTCGCTCATTCGTCTCGTTAGAACGCGCATTTTTTCTTTTCTTCGAAATTCGCGCAAATACTACTTCAGCGCTGACTAGCGGCGATTGAACGAATATGAAACGTGTTTTTCTTGTTTCCATTGACGAATCACCGTGTCGTCGATATTTTCTTTCAACACGGATGTCTTCGTTGTGACGTTTAACTTTGCATGTTAATTGTTTTTTTTTTTTTTCCTTTTTTATATGATTAATGCGCCAACTATAGTATATTGATATATACAAAGTAAACATATCAGTGGTTATTTCTTTGGAATTGGATGTGGAAGTGAAATTTTTTTCAAAATTTCGTTTTTATAGCAAAGTAGACACAACTTGACAAGTTTTATTTACTGAATATTAGCTAAAGAATATATTAATCAAACGAAGCTGATGTGAAACAAATGCGCAGATCACGAGTTTTCGTTCTTGCACTCCTATTTAAACCTTTCATTCTATCTTTTTGCATACACAGGATTTCCTTCTTATTCTTCGGACACTTCTCAGGTGCTTGAGACATTCAGAATGCATCCGTAAACTTTCACTCGATAAACTACCTATAATACATTCGTCCTGAGTCCCAACCACTCTTGACATTCATTTTGAGCCATATTTATTCCATTCCTACAATTTTTTTTTTTTTTTTTTTTAAAGAAAGGAAGAAAATACCATTGTAACCATTGTGATAACACCATTGTAATACCTCTTACAATTCTTTGCGAAGAGAGCTAAGCAGAACGATAGCACTTGTCTTAATCTTTGACACTATTTTAGTGGTCGATGATTATAGTCACTCGTCGTGTATAGGTGACAATTAGTGACCGATGATTGTAATCATCCATAGTAGGAAAGGATTAACCCTCTGCACTCGACGATCATTTCGTTAGAGAAAAATAGTAGTACGAAAACTTTCTTGCATAAGGGTAAATAAGAAATCGTATGAAAAATCGTATGCAAAACGCGTTTCCACAGTTACGTTTTCCTCCGTGCGAATCTTCGCCGTCGGTGTTTCGAAACGTTCCAGGTTTTCCAGGGATTTTGGATTTTCGTTGCTCGTAGTCTACTTGGGGCACGCGTGATGAATATTCGGGTCGTTTGCGTGGTCCGCGATGGGCGAAGTCTGCGGCTTTTTGGGATAGAAGTTTGGATTAGCTTGAGAGGATTGGTTGATTATTCTCGCGATGATTGAGTCTCGTGCTTGCGATTAAAGTAACTTACTGTTATACGAACGTACAGTCGTTCCTCGAGCTACGTAATTTCTCCCTGGAACATTTCGCGTTGCGTTTCTGATAATAACCTGATAACAATAGGATATCTCAAATATGCAAACACGGGAGAACTGGAAATTTTCGTGTTCTCTTAATTAGTCTTTATTACGTCCGAACTTGAGGCATTATTAGTTCATTTTATTAGTATATTATTAGTTCATTATTAGTTCTGAATTCGAGAATTTATGTCTTTTTACGATTTTTTTATTTGTCTTATCGTTACAAGAGAGGTGATTGTGTTTGGTTTGATGTTTGTTGCGTGACTGTCACAATTCTTCTCAATTCTTGTTTTTATCTAGTTATGAGTTCTAGTATTGTCTTGGAAATTTTTTTTTGTATTAGATGGAAATTTGGTTTGTCTTGGTTAGTGGAAAATTTAGTGAAAGGTTAGTGAAAATTCGGTCCTTTTTATAGAAGGTTACAAACGTAATAGCCATGAATTGAGGAACGGTGATTGTAAAGGATTAAGACCCTTCGACTCGGATCTCATGATTCAACTCGGTGTTTATTGTTTAACCCTCTGCACTTCACTGTTCCGTCTCAGGGGACATTAAAGTTTATTAGCGATTAAGGGATAATAATTTATTCCAGCACAACTTTTTGAGAAATGTATGTTTCCCTGAAGTTTTCTCTGAAAATGGCAGAAGAAATCAAGTCAAGATATAGTGAAATTACTAAGATAATATAAAAGAAGTGATTTTCAGGTGCCGAGAACACGTCCATCCACATCTTCGAACATTATTCGGAGTGCAAAGGGTTAATTGTTGGTTAATAAAAATATCAAGGAATTTGTATTTTGACCAAGGATTAAGATGAAGGTCCGAGAGTTGTGTCGATGAGGAATTGGTCAACAAACTTTGGCTCTTTTGGATATAACGGTTTTTGAAAGTGAGTATAGAACAGTCCTGGTCTTGCCTGCGTCTTTTTTATCGTTTCAATTTTTCCTGCTACTCTGTCCCCTCCGTTCGCGCCGTTACTCTTTATAATTCTCGTCCCCGTTCTTTCCCGCGGAATTTCTCCCTTTTCCCTCCGAACTATCCTCGTGTTTCCTTCGTGTCGCGAGAATCGGAATAATCCACGCGTCTCGCGTCGACTTAAAACCGTGAAACCCTGCCTGACGATTTCAGCATGTAAAGTTGAGATACGAGTCTAGATAGCTGTCACGGCTGTCAGCGCTTCCACATTTTTCAGACCGGCTTCCTCTTTCGAATTTTTCTACGCGTAGACTATCTTTTCGCTACGTAATAGAGAAACGACGAAACAGTTACTTCAGTGCGAGTATTAGCAGGTTGGTTTCTCTTCGTCGATCGTTTTTATTTTCGTTTCTATTTTAAATTTTATTTTCGTACCGTGATCATTTGTTTCGTGGATTCTTCAACGAGAATCAGTTTGCATAATGGATCCANCGTTTTTATTTTCGTTTTTATTTTAAATTTTATTTTCGTACCGTGATCATTTGTTTCGTGGATACTTCAACGAGAATCAGTTTGCATAATGGATCCAGAACGTAATTTCTGGACCCACGAAAGAGATGTTTGTACTAAGTATAATTGGTTTAACGCTAGAACTACGATGAAAGTATAAGTGTCTCCTTTTGGACATTTTATTTCCGCGATTGTCCAAAATATCTCTCTGTTTTTGGTGAAACATACCTCGATATTTTATTAACCCTTTGCACTTCGAATTACAATTCAATTTTGTTACCAGGAATTTCCAACGCTTGTAAGCGTTTTATTTGAAAACTTATTTCGACTAAAAATAGAGCAATTTATATAAATAAAGGAAGAAAGAGATTGGATTTAATGTCAGTTTTATTTACAGTACTGTTGTATTTTGTAATATTCGTGTAATAAAGGAGCTCCTGAGATAAAAACTAATCGGCATCTGCACACTCGGCATAGAAGTGCAAAGGTTTAAAATAGGGTCACGATTATGCATGCTCTTTTATTTTCGTTATATCATGTTAATTAATACTAATTGCATGCACCGTATTGAGGAATCCATTACGGACCAGTAGTTCTAGTGTTAAATAAATCGAACTGTGGCATGCATTTTGTGTAAATTCGGGAATAGTGCGACGAATCTTAGAAAGATTGGCAAACGCAAGTTTACTCCACGGTGGTACCTTTTCTATAGCACCGCAAATATACTGAAATAGTATATCAGAGAGTAAATTTACTCTTACTGGACGAGGTGTGTACACAAACTAAAAGTCGATTAACGTAATGAATCAACTCGAGATCTGACACAATACGCTTTCACGAGTCAACAAATGTTATAAACATCGGCATATACAAGAAATTTCATAATTTATTTGCGCTACAAATATACGTCATTCCCTCTGTGAATTAACTTTGGTCATGACGTATATACGTGGTACACACAAATGCTCAGGAGCCTGAGATTTATTATTCTCTCATAAATTATGAAACACCATCTCGATTAACCTAATTTTCGGAGCAAACATTCAGTTTTGTTTCCTAAACTTGATTCTAACGCTGGATTTACGCACCGAGTCTATCACGGCTGATTGAATAATTAATGCACAAGAAAGATAAGAGGACAGAAAAAAATAAAATAAAAGGAATTATTGAGAAATCGATTATACGTATATCAAAAGAAAAATTGGAAAATCATGCGACTAGAACAATAACATCGATAACGATAGATGTAACGTTAACAAAATATTATACTTCATTTTTACACCTAAAATATCACAGTGACATATTAGCCTTCCTCAAATCTGTAAATAAACCAAAACATGATCATCGATACGTACCATTATACGATATAATATTGTATTAATTAATAATTAACCCTATGCGGACGAGAAACGAATCTAACGATACATTCGGTATACACTAAACGATTAAAAATAACAAATCTAGAGAAATTCTCCGAATTAAAAAATATGTATGACATTAATGACAATGCTAAAATTATTTTTCGCTATGTCCATGCAGCTTTCGTTTTGAAAAATTAAAAAGCTTCCACGTATATGTAGGTGTAAGAAATATTTATGAAGGGACGAATGCCAGGAACGAATGAAAGTTTGGCTTGGGGTAGTACTTCAGACCCCAAGTACTTGGGGTCCACCTAAGGCCCAGGTTGCATGGAAAATTCTCGAATGAGAAGAACGTCTGTGAATGAAAGAAAATATTGGATCGGCCGGAACGTCATTTCATTTTCTTTTCTTTCTTTTTATGAGGTTGAAGTGTGAAGTTGGTTGTGAAAAAATACAAAAAATATAACCTAATAGAATGCAAACTTCTATTTATATAGAAGTATAAGACAGTAAGAGCTTTTAATTTTTAAAGCAATTAGTTTGAAGTAAACGAGCGCCATAAAACTAGCAATTATAAAACAGAGCATTTAGTCAGTGATTAAATCAGTTGATTATTTTAATAAAAATTATCCTATTCCCAGAAGAAGTCTCAATACTATTCTAATGAATTCTCTCCACCTAATAACGATCCTAGATATATTACGATATTCATCCTGAAAGGGTTAAACTATCAGAAACTGAACTTGCAAGGGGCAAGCAGATCTGGAAGATAATTCCGAAGAACCCGAGGCGAAAAGGTGAAAGATAATAATTCTCTCACCTCGCTGATACCCCGTGAAACCACCTGTACCATCGGACAGCCGAAGAATAGCAAGTCACAAATCACAAGGCGCAAATTGCACGCAATGGCCGCGATAGCACTAAACAACCGGGAGCAGCAACTTCTAAACGATCATGCTCCCCGTTCCACCTACCCCGTGTGTTCACAACGTCCAATTTGTCCGCCCCTTTTTATCATTTCCCCGTTACCACTCTAATACCCTCACTTGTTCGGTTTTTCAGCGGATCCCCTGATCGGTGGATCGCGGTATCGAATGGGCGGGAGACACATTAGTTAGCGGTAACAAGCACGGCGAACAACTGCGTTACAACGTGGCCAGGGCGTGTTCTACACAACCATAAAATACGTGTCACGCCGTGCCACCGTGTAAGCCTTTTCCATCGCTGCACACGTGGTCGCGAACTCGTTTGTTGTTCGGCAACCACGGAGGAAGCTGGTCTCTCTGTTTCGCGAACCATTTCTTTTTCCTTCCTACCTTCTCTTAGAGGCTGCATCCAATTTAACGGATATTTCGTTGCACTTTTCCTTTTTCTATTCTCTTTTTTTCGCAGAGAAGGTTCACCTGTCTCGTTTCGGTTCTCTGAACGTGGGTGAAGCATGGAGATGGTATGGTTTGCTTTGTGTGGAAGAAGGACGGAATTGGAGATGAGATATAATGTGTTATTATTAGTTGATTTATCGTGGATCTCAGATAAATCGATTAGTTCTTAGAATGTATATATTTAGGACGAAATTGGAGATGAGGTATAATGTGTTATTGTTAGTTGATTTATCGTGGATCTCGGATAAATCGGTTAGTTCCTAGAATGTATATATTTAGGAACGTTTCTATGTATTGGGTTGTTAGGAAAGTAATTTGGTTTTTTCTCAATAGAAAAATTTGTCGAATTTGACTGTTCATGACCACGTGCAACGTCTTTTTAAATTGCTATCAAAGAATTTGTTATTATACTACAGAAATTTGGAAATCAAAGTAATATATATTTTTATCGCGTCGAATTGTTATTTTGGGACGCAACGCGTACTTTTGTTAATGAGTATTTGGAAATACGCGTGTATTATATCGAAATGTTAATAGTTTAACGTCAATAATCGGAGAGACTTCTGGAATTAACCGTGCACGCGTAACCAGTTGCGCGACATTTATGCTCGCTAATTGAAATTTTTCGGCAATTAACGTTTCAGCCAGAACAGCGAGTACGCGAGGCGGAGAAATTCGGTTGTGCTAAAGCAATCGCGTAGTCCCGCGAGATTTTGTCGCAGTTCGATTAGAATAGGGAATTAGGACAGAATAAATTAGGCTAAGTTAGGGTAAGTAGTTGTAAGGATATCGCGCAACGGATGTCTTTCGGTGCATTCTGCAAGTTAAACATGAGAATTACCGGCACCGACAAACTCTAAGTATTCTCCTGCATAAACGATACAAACGAAATTCATCGATTTTGCGAATTTCGTTAACCTACTTGGAATATATCGTCAAAAATACGTGTAATCCTTCTGTAACACGGTAGATAGGTTCCCAGAAAACCCCTTTTTGCGTGGAACCGTGTTTTATGAGACCCGAATACAAAAGGAGGGAAGAGAGAAAATTTTCGTTTCGAAAATTTAATGAAAAAAATTTTTTTTTTTTTTCATTATTCGCACCCGTCATTATTTTAAGGTAATTTAATTTTTAAACGCGTGAAACAAAAATCAGATTATGTCAACTATGAGATATCTCGTAGTGGTTTACAATTTCTTAAAGAATAAGTTCATAGTCGTTTGATTCGACAATTATTAGGAAAGGTAAATGTTATTTTTGCATTATATCTAAAACTATGTATTATTAGATTTTTTGAAATTCCATTGAAATAAAATCTTCACGCCTAAAGAAAAAATTCTCCAAATTTTCCTGGCAGTGAATGGGTTATCTAGTAGAAATACAACATTATACAAAGGTTTTCGCAATTCTTTTTATCGCGTTACAGATTGCAGTGTCATACGAAGGTTCTGGTAATTGATCCTATCGTTTCAGAGCAAAACCGTGCTGTAAAATGTCGTGCTGTAGGAGGACTACCTGTACCACTATGCGGATACGCTGTATCATTTGAACTCCTAATAGGCAATATTAATTACGATTACCATTACGAGGCAACAGTGCGTTATTGCTCGAGTAATCGCGTGTGTGGCTAATTCGCGAACTATGAATTCATTCGGAGAAAACGGCATGCAGTTGAGTATTCGCCGAAGCGTAAAAGCCATTCCGCCTCGAGCTTCGTGCTAACAGCTTCCATTTTCCTCTCGTTTCTTTCCCCGGCAATTATTTTTAAAGCCGCGGCAAATAATACCGATACAATCTCGAAGGGGTCCAGAGCCTTCGTTTCCGCTCAATGGAAGGAATCTGCCAGTGGACTCTCATCATTCGATTTACGATTCGACCATAATGTGTTTGAAGTTTAAAGCTCTTCCTTAAACCCTTCGCAACGTGGCCGAACAGGCAGACTCGATGTTCCTTTTACTTTTATTCGAGCCGGTTAATCCGAAAGCTCGCAGCAAATTGGGTTACCCCGATATTCCAATGAAAATATGAAATTTATCGCGACGTTAACCCTTCGCTTTAATATTCACGGCGAATTTATGTAAGCCGCGTATTTTCGACGATCCATTTAATCGAGAGATTAAAGTGTAAAATAGCAAGCCTTTTTAAGCTTCGATCGTCTTGTCTGTTTATTTTTTCTTTTCTCCTTGCTTTCGTTCTCCTTTGTGTACCGTAAAAATGCCGAGTTTATTCCGATGGAATTGATTTGGAAAAATATTACTCTACTTTTATTACCGGCTCTCTCATTAGCATTATTGATTTTCCTCGCAAACTCGATGCTTCGTTACTTTTAATTTACTTCCAAGATCGGCTTTAATCAGTTCGTAATTTCTCCCTGTTGTATACTCCGTCTCTGTATCAGATTATTCTGGAAAAAAAGAAGAAAACGAGAGAAGGTCGAGAAATAAATGGCACAAAAGAGAAGTCGAAGGTAAACGACTGTTAAAAATTTTTAATCTCCACGGTTTCAATCGCGTCTTTCCGGTAATTTCTGTCGAAGCGCGGTAACGCGTGAACGTTTAAATATACTTTGTACGATTAATTATAACGTTGATGTAATAAAGGACGAGCACACGCGTTTGCAGAATTGCTGGTCCTTTAGTGTGCGTGCCATTCAGTTTTATGAGAACGCAATAAAAAAAGGAAGAAACTAATACATGCTGCCATTTAAAAAACACCTTTGGGAACACCTACTCCATCCCGGCAGCCATTTAAACAAAAAATGTGTCGCACGCTGAAAGATGAACACTCTGTCCCATTTAACCGCGATAAAAACCAAGCCGATATCTTCGATATAATTAGAGAAAACCTTGCTTTGAATCCGCTGCCAATACTAGGTTCACGGATGGGTTGATGCAATTATACAATATTAATAAATTTAATTAACTTATATTAAATTTGTTAATATTGTGATTGTTTTCAAATTAAACTTATCACTTTTCCTTCTTTCTTTTCTTAAAGAAAATACATAGTTTTCTTTACCCGTAAATCTGACGGATGTGCGAAAAAATATGTAAACAAAAGACGTCCGTAAACGTAGCGTGAACTATAAATAATTACTGGTAAAATAAAATAAATAAGTAAAATAAATAAATAAAATAATCATCAATTTGACGGGTGGATTGCTCCAGTTAAGTTTGTTAATATTGTGATTATTTTTAAATTAAACTCATCGTGTTTTCTTTTTTTTCTTTTTTCTAAGAAAATACGTAATTTTCATTACCCATAAATCTAACAGGTATCTGTAAAAAATAGATAAACAAAGGACACCCGTAAACCTAGCGTGAACGCTAAATAATTACTGGTAAAATAAGGGAAACAACGAGGAGAATCGGAGAGACGATCGGATCTAAACGAGTGATCCGCGGAACAACCGGAAAAGGATGAAACTCGGAGGTAAACGCGCGAGGGAATCAATTTAATCGGGAAACGGTGTCGCGGAAGTTTTAACACGCGGCCTTTACGAGTCCAGCCGGCGTAGAAACGCGGCCGACCGTCGTAAAGCTCCGTGAACAACGCGTGTAAGTTACATCGCGCGCGTTCCGCTTGTTAAATTATCTTGCAGGACAATTCGCACAGCGCGGCGTGCCGGCGACTCGCGCCGACGGGATAATTCCGCGCGCTTTTTAATCCCGCTTAAAGAGACCGGTTGAAAGTAAACGATGGAAGAATTACAGCGACGCGATGCAATAATGAGACGTTAGGTACCATTTCCAACGACTACGGAACGAAACCTGGCGAATAGAATTCCTACGACCGACCAACTATCAGCTTCACCCTCTCTTTCCCGCTCTTCTATTTATTTTCCCTTTTATTTTGTATTTTTTTCCTTCCAAACCCGTTTTTCTCGCTCGTTTCATTCGCCAGGACGCGATTGGACGCGATGCAATTAATTTCGGTGTTCCGGGTAACCTCGTTGATGATGTCCCGGCGCGGACGTCGAATTTCCCGGGCCCATTGCGGGCCATTTTTTAGCAATCGAACCCGCGATACGATGGCCGGCCGCGTCGAAAATTTCGCGAAACCTGTACACCCGGGTACAAATGAAGCATTGTCCCCCGGCTGGGAAAAAGTTAATGTCGTTTCAGCCGGTAAATTCATCCGACGGACAAACGTTTGTTAATGGCGGACAGAGGGACGCGGCGAGAGAGAACGACGGGGATATCAGCAAACGTTTTAATGTACCGACTAGCGCGATAGTTACGAGGGGGATTAAAAACGGAATAAAAGTGCACTCGGCTCTCGCGGCAAACACCACCGCGTAGGTCAATTTTCTCAAACACTCTGCCCGCACTTATCTCTGGTTCATTCTGAATTGTACTCCCGTCCATTCCGGCCAAGTACACACTCCCGCCTCGTGGATCCGCCTGTGCGTATCGTGAAACTAAACAGACCCTCTTGAAAGTAACAGAGTGTGGTTGTCATATAAACGAGCATTTATCTTCCTCTTTTTCTCCCTTTTCCCCGTTTATTCCCTATTTCTCTCCCTGCTTTTCGACCAACGTCCAGATTAAATTGAGAGAGTCCAAGGTGGCAAGGAACTTCGCATTTTTCGGGGCGAGATGCTTTTGTCAAATTATCTGCGATTCCTCGTAACGCTAGATTTACGCATTAAGTCAATTTGGCTCGTTAAAAAGAATGGTAATAGTTGGAAGAGTCCTTGCGATAAACGTAACATTTTTTATTTATAAAGCGTTTGTTTAAATTGCGTCGCAACTATTTGCACTTCGATAATAATAGACATGTAATTAACATCTCGTTGATGCCGGGAATTGACGCTAGATTTACGAATTATGTCAATTTGACTCGTTAAAAAGGAATGGTAATAATTAGAAAAGTCCTTGCGATGAATGTAACATTTTTTATTTATAAATCCTTCTTTTAAATTGCTTCGCAACTATCTGCAGTTCGATAATAATAGATATGTAATTAACATCCGTAAATCTAGCGTTAAGGGGTAGATGAGGATTTGTCGAACTGACTTATGATTTACGATGTTTCAAGCGTAAGGAAAATTATGGTAGGGTGGTTTGTAAAAGCTCTGACAAGAAATCATTCGCTTAAATAATAAGAAGATAAACGTTTATAAACATTTATACCAGTGCAGACACTTCTTGATAAGCACCGTGTTTGCGTGTTATTTTATTCTATTAAATTTCGTTGTTATCTCGAAATAAAAATTTCCACGATTCTCAAAGTACGAGACATTTCACGAGATTTCGCAGGAAACTCCATAGTCAAGAAATCCAGATATCAAGGAACTCGAAATTGCGGTTGCTGATTCTACGAATCTCGATAACACGATTTGTCACTCATCCACTCGTTTACCCAATCTGATAACCAGAAATTCGCATTATCCACCACGCGGCCCCATCTCCCGAAGACAAAATCTCCAGCGATTAGTCTCTATTACCAGCGCGGCTCTGCTTGAGGGTAAGAAGAACGGAGTCCGAAGGAAAAGCACGCCGAGGAAACGCATTCTTGCACGAAGACTTGGAGAAGGAAAATAAATAAATAGAAAAAAAAGAAGAAGAGAGACACAGACCGACACGAAGAAGTTCGAAGCGAGAAAAAATTCGGAAAACTTGCCTCGTTCAACCTGGAGGTAGTTAAGAAGAGTTGGCGGAATTTCGCAGACAAGATTCCTGCCACGGCCTTCCACCCTCTGTCTCCCTTCCTCTCCAGCCCTTAATGGTGGATAATAAGCGGAGAAAACGGATTAACGGCTAGCCATGTTCGCGAACGACGCGTGATAAATTCTGATTTTCGTTTCGGCCAGCCGAGGTTAACGCTGCGGGACAAGAGGCAAAGTCTATACTGCCGGCACACGTGAACACATTTTCATCAAATGCAAAACATACGTTACGCCCTGGTACGCGCTAACGAGTTCCAGTTAACAGGCCAACAACGCCGCTTTCCAACGTTTTCCACCAACGATCTACACCCTCGCCATTCGATCCAAACACCCGGATTTTCCGCGGGATAGTTCGAACATAGGGATCGATCGATTTGGGCCGATAAAGGAGCAGGAAAGGATTTTTCCTTTCTGAAAGGTATACGTGGAAAATAACAGATTTTCTTTCATTTTCCTAAACGATTGATTAGAGCATGTAAGGGAGGAAAAAAGGATATTTTCTTTCTGAAAGGTATACGTGGAAAGTAGAAGATTTTCTCTCATTTTCCTAAGCGATCGATTTGGGCCTATAAGGGAGAAGGAAAAGATTTTTCCTTTCTGAAAGGTATAAGTAGAAAATAGCAGATTTTCGATCATTTTCCTAATATATAAATTAGGGCCTGTAAGAGAGGACAGAGATTTTCCTTTCTGAAAGATATAGTGGAATATAGAAGATTTTTCTCCCATTTTCCTAAGCGATCGATTTGAGCCTATAAGGGAGAAAGAAAAGATTTTTCCTGTCTGAAAGGTATACGTAAAAAATAGGAGATTTTCTGTCATTTCCTAATTGATCGATTACGGCCTGTAAAGGTGGAGGAAAAGATTTTTCCTTTCTGAAAGGTATATGTGGAAAATAACAGATTTTCTCTCATTTTCATAACAAATAGATTAGGTCTTGTAAGAGAGAAGGAAAAGATTTTTCCTTTCTAAAAAGTATACGTGGAAAATAGCATATTTTCTCCCATTTTCCTAATAGATAGATTGGGGACTGTAAGGGAGGAGGAAAGAATATTTTCTTTCTAAAAGGTATACGCGGAAAATAGCAGATTTTCTCTCATTTTTCTAATAGATAGATTGAGGACTGTAAGGGAGGAGGAAAGAAGTTTTCCTTTCTGAAAGATATAGTGAAAAATATGAAATTTTCTCTCATTTTCCAGCAATGAGGTTAAAGTTCGTATGAATAACAAAAACAGAGAACGATGAAAAAATTTGTAAAGTGAGGATAACTGCGTAAGGTATTACATTTCGTTTCGTTGTTTAATGGTAAAAATGGAATTCGTATATTAGTAAAAGTGAACTTGTAAAGTAATAAGTTTCGTTTCATTTTTTAATAGCGAAAATGGAATTCGTATAAAATTAAAGGCAAAATTATTTGCGTATGCTAATAAATCTTGAAATAAAATTCCTCTTTAAACGAGAATTTAAGTTTCAGCAAATTTCGAAGAGCGTAACGAGGATAAACTGGAATATTTAAAACCAGCTGCATAAAACGACTGGTTGCTGTTTGCCAAATGCTTGAAATCCCCATTTTCAAAGCTTTGCTATTAAGATTAAAAATTGCAAACAAGATTAATTAACTTGGAAAATAAACGAAACGTTATTAAATAAAAAATACATATATTTTCTTTACCATCTTTTACTAAATCCATCTGTAGAATTAAAATATCCTTTCTCTCTCTTGTATTCGATCTCTATCATTATAATCTCATTGTCAACCATCAACACGTGAAACGACCATTTTATTTCGCTGTCACTGTTCGTCTTTCTGTCATTTACTGGCCGAAAGTTGCTTAATTAGCGAAAGCAGAAATTTTAAATGGATGTTTATTTAAAATTTTATTTCACGATGATTGAAATAGAAATTTCATTAAAAGCGAAACATCTCATTGCGATAATCATTTGCACTTGTGCAGATTTTAGGTTGCAAAGTCAATGAAGTTGGCTATGACAATGAATTCGCAATAGCAGTTTCGGTTACAATTACAATGGAATTTAACGAGTTCTCCTAATTTTCGAACGTATTTGTATTAACTAATTATGTCATAGCTATGCACAGCAGCGCAGATAACAGTTCCAATCAAAACGTTTAACGATTTATCGAGTACGTGCTAATTTTCGATGCTTTAATTTCTTACAGATCCCGTCTCGCGATTCCTATTTTATTTTATTCCTATTTTACGAGAAATTCTGCGTTACGCAGGCTTAAATATTTCACGAATGTGCCTTGACGCGGTCCAAGACCAAGAATGGTCAAAAAATTTGTTGACAGTAATATAAGCGCAAGCAGTTAGAAGAATGCAAGATTCGAGCTTTGTCCCTGGTAATTAATTCAACGAGAGCCACCGCTCTTTTTTAAATTTTATTACCTCCTTGTATGCTAACGAGTTGCAGATATTCGGTCGAAATAACTGGAGCATTTTCACCCAAGCTCAAATAATGAAAAAGTAAATGCAAATACTCCATTCTTGGAATATATTTCCCTAAATATATTTCTCAAAAACGAGATATAACACGAAGACTGTCAGCACTGGTGTCAACTTCAAATCTAAATCCTAACGTAACGAAAAATAAATTCTATGATATATGAAAGATAATTCTAACCCTTTGCGAACGAGAAACGAAGATAAAGAATCGAGGAAAATTTTCCGAATTAAGAAATATCTACAACACCGATAACAATAGTAGAATTATTTTTCGCTATATTTCAAGCAGCTTTCACTCTATAAAATACAAAAATTTCCATGTATATTATGACACTCGACCTCAAAAGGCTAATATTACATGATGTCGTACATTTTCACTATGTACACGTAGCTTTACGAAAGCGCGAAGCTCAGGTCAATCGGGAAAAGCCTGAGTGATGCGTCAGGCTTCAAACATGGTCGTGATAAGAAACAAATGCAAAAATGACAAGAACAGACTTAGTTTAAAAAATTTAAAGGACCCATTATCAAATCCTCTTACTAAAAACCTAGCTGTTGATGCGATCTTAAACTTACAGAAAAAAAAAGGGAAAAGAAGAGATTTAGGTTCGAGTTGGTCAGTGTCGCGTTATAGTTGAAGTCTGTGAGTCCTCGAATTAGAGTTAAATCAAATTAAAAATAATTTTGATCCTTATCATCTCCCATACACTTATATCCTTAATTTATAAAAAAATAAAAGGGAGACTTAGTTTGAATAGGTCAGTGTCGCGTTGTAGTTGAAGTCTGTGACTCGTCGAATTGTAGTTAAATCAAATTAAAAATAATCCTGATCCTTATCATCTCCCATACACTTATATCCTTAATTTATAAAAAAAAAAAGGGAGACTTAGTTTAGGTTAGTATCCCGTTGTAGTTGAGGTCTGTAAGTCATCGAATTGTAGTTAAATCAAATTAAAAATAATTCCGATCTTTATCATCTCCCATACATTTATGTCCTTAATTTATTTTACCAATAAAACCACCATCTCCCATCCCTACAACAGACACTAACAATGCAAGATAATTCTATCCAACCCCTGAACGAATTCTCCCTCTCCGCTTCCAACAGAGCTCAGAGACACACAGCCGGAAGCTAATAATTTCAAAGGTACCAGGGCTTAACGTCGCGAAGGATTAACATGTCCGGAAGTGTTCGAATTCGGAAATGCCGAGGGGAAAGTAGACACGGTCTAGCCCGGAAACGAATGGACCAGGACGGGAACTCTCGAGCCTATGATCTCGATGGTGAGTGCGTAAAACTCGAGCGCATGAAGCGACTGCACTCGGGTGCATATAGAGAAGGATCTGGATGTACACAGAGGCCTGAGTCTCGCAGGAAGATATAGCTTAAATTCATTAACCACCCCATTGAATCGGCAGCAGGTAGACAACGGGAAGGTTGGCGCGTCGCTCGGCCTGCTCTTAACGCCAATGGAATTGTTAATCCCCCTGCCGACCATCCTGGACCAGAGCTTTCGCATCGGGATGCATCGTTCCGGACGTCGATGTGTTAACGATCGCAATAACAATTACCGTTTCAGTTATGCCCTCCATATTGTTCCCGCGCGATGATTACGGATTGGGCCTGCGGTGAAAGTATCGGAATCCTACGATTATCAGGCTTTCTTGCTACCCCTCGCTGCTACCCCTTCCTCCGGCAATGTCGGTCCGGGATATCGCGATGAGTGCCTGCACGGCTGATCCCGTGGATCATTGAACAGACAGGAACGTGATGCTGGTACGCGTGATTAGAAACGCGTTATGGATTTCCGCGTGATTGTAATGGGGTGTTGGTAGGTAGGCTGCGGTTGCGCCACTGGTAATCGCTCTTCTTTTATTCACAGGCTTCTCAAACGCATCGGTTAATGAATCGATGTTGATTAGGATTTGTCCTCTTCTATGGAAAGGTTTAGCATTGCGTCGATGATCGTTGATAATCTGTGGTATCGCTCTTCTTTTATTCACAGGCTTCTCAAACACGTCGGTTGATGAATCGATGTTGATTAGGATTTGTCCTTTTCTGTGGAAAGGTCTAGCATTGCGTCGATGATCGTTGATAATCTGTGGTATCGCTCTTCTTTTATTCACAGGCTTCTCAAACACGTCGGTTGATGAATCGATGTTGATTAGGATTTGTCCTTTTCTGTGGAAAGGTTTAGAGTTGGGGCGATGGTCGTTGATAATCGCTCTTCTTTTATTCAGAGGTTTCTTACGTGTCGGTTGATGAATTGATGTTGATTAGGATTTGTCCTTTTCTAGGGAAAGGTTTAGCGTTGCGACGATGATCGTTGATAATCTCTGGTACCGCTCCTCTTCTATTCAGAGGCTTCTAAAACGCGTCGGTTGATGAATCAATGTTGATTAGGATCTGTCCTTTTCTATGGAAAGGTTTAGCGGTGCGTCGATGATCGTTGATAATTGCTCTTCTTTTATTCAGAGACTTCTAACGTGTCGGTTGATGAATCGATGTTGATTAACATATTGTGGATTGTTATTTTTTGGAAAGTGAGATTGCAGATTAGCCAAGGCGAACTGGGATTATTTTCTGAGAAGAAATCTAGAAATCAATAACACCAAAGTTACTAATAAACAAACGTTGAGTTTCGTGGGCTTTTCGGGGAGACGAAGCACCAATCGATGAAAGCTTTAAAAGAGGGACCTTCGAAGGTATACGCAGAGATTTTTGCGAGATTTGAGAGATTTGAGAGATTTGAGAGATTCAAGAATATCGACGTGAGATTCAAAGAAGCGTTTTTGTGTTCCCACACGTTGTAGATTGAAATTTCCTTTTCTGAGTCTCAAGCCATCGCGCAAACCCTGCCCTTGGTCTTCTACATTAGTATATGTAGAACTTTTTCTTTTCTGTAGAAAGATTTAGCCTTGCATCGATATTAATGTCATTGCCAAAGCGAATCGTTAATTATAATGTATTTACACGACTTATAAAACTGTTTGATGTTTTTAATAAATGAACTTTTCTTTGCAGCTGAAGGCTCCATTCAATGAAAGGACAAGTTTAAACTGTCTTCAAAAGAGTTAATGCTCTTTACGAAGGAGCAGTAAATGTTCAAGGAGTTGTAAATGAGAAAGAGAATTTATTAAAAGATATACATTGGTAATCCTTGTATCGCCGATTTAATGAAAGCTCTTTAAAGAGACTAGAACGAAGACAGAATGCATCCTAAAATATTAAATATCATACAACCACCAAAGTGTTAATTTAATTTAATTACGATGAAAATAATTACACACCTGATTCTTCATAAATAGCTGCATGCTTTCGGAAACTACATATTATCATCTCGTTGAATAAACACATTTTGCACGACGAATTTATAAAAACACATCCTCCGCCTTAATTAAAAAATAAAAAATAAAAGATATACATTAATAATCCTTGTAAAGCTGTTTAAAGAGACTCGAACAAAAACAGAATGCATCCCAAATTATTAAATATCATACCACCAGGAAAATTTTAATTTAAGTTAATTATGATGAAATTAATTACACGTCTGATACTTCCAAAATAGCTGTATCCTTTCGGAAACTGAATATTATCGTCTCATCGAATAAACACATTTTGCACGACGAATTTATATAAATACCTCCTCTACCTTAATTAAAAAAAAAGGAATAAATTCCTCATTTATCATAGCGTAACGAGTATTTAACGAAAGGTAGGAAAGAAGAATGAAAAGGAAGGGATGTGTACCGAGTTGCCAGGACACCGGAGTCCGCGGTTGAGCAATTTGCACGTGAAATCACGGAAATTAAGAAGACGCTCGTTAAAGAGACAGCCGAAAACTCGGCAGTCGAACCGGCAGGATCATCCACGGAACAATGCGCGATTCTTTGCGATAATTAGAATCATGCAGCCGTTGCGCCGGATACACCGGGACGCTCATCAGCGGGACCAATTTATCGCCAGCGTTCGTTCGTTCATTGAAAATTCAAATCGGCTTTCCGCCGAGCCGGTAAATCGCGGCAGCCGTGCCGTCTTATTATTCAAATCGTTATTTACACCGAGGAATCTGCTGCATTACCGCCGCGACGGCGAAGTGACTCGTAAAAGCGGAATATAACAGCGGTATCGAGAGAAATCCAGGGCTGGTAGTTTTCGGGACTCGAAACTCCGGGCGAATGTAGGCCGTGCTAACGCGCCGATAAACATTTACAATGATACAAGGATAGATCGGACGCGTGCTATCCGGGAATAATATCTGGCCGTATCGGGATTAGGGCGCGAGGTATTTGGTTTCCGTTTGAACGGAATCAGCCGGTATTTGTAATATTAATACCCGTTAACTAATTAGCCCGGGAACGGTAACTTTCAATATGCAAGCGAAAGCTCAAGTTTGCACGCAGGATAAACCTTCCCGGGCGGAATTGATTCGATGTAACTTGCCGTGATGTAATGCAATTTCCGGTCGGAGAATTACACGAACCGTGGAACAAAGGACGGACCTTGCTCGATTCGGAAGCTCGAAGCCGATGTTTGAGGATTAATCACACTTCTTTCTCGATGGCTCAGCTGGTTACGCGTGTCGCAATTGCGAAAGGACATTGTGCCCGTTAAACGAAGAAAGACAGCCGTGTAATGGCGTTTATTTAACGGCTGACCATGACCGACCGACTGACCGAGCTCTCGCCACGTTCAGCTTCCCAACACCGTTTTCCAAAACGATACCTCCTCTTGATTGTCCTCCAGCGGGAAAATCGATTTCGTTCAAACGGACAAACAACACGGCGAAAGAGAAGCGCGGGAAGTTTCGAAATCCCGTTGAAATCGATATGAAAACGTACTAATGCAACGCACAGTTAATCCTTCTATTGGGTTGTTCGCAAAGTTATTTCGTTTTTCCCAACAGAGCACCTAATTGCATTTTTTCAAAGCCAACTTCACACTTGAGCTGTATAAAAAAAAAAGAAATGACTTTTCGAATAATGCAATATAACATGGTAGATAGGTTTCTAAAAAATCACGTGTTATATGAGACCCAGAGCCAGTACCAAAAGGGGTTACATTCTGAAATCATAATGAAAAGAAACATTTTTCTTTTTTAATTCCATAAAGCAACTTAATTTTTAATTTTTATTAAAAATATAAATGCGTGGTCGTTACGATCACCTTCATTTTTAGAACCTTTTTCGTCATTTACATTTTTTCCTAAAAATCTCTTTAGGTTTTTGCAATTTATCCTATCGTGTTAGAACGAAACCGTGTTATAAGATATCGTGTTGTAGGAGGGATAACTGTATTTGAAAACGTTTGGAACGCGGTAAAGTTTTTTCGATTGAACGATATCACTTTCACTTTTAGAATCTTTTTCTTTATTTACATTTATTCCACCTTCTAATCTCTTTAAGTTTCTGCAATTTATCCTCTATTGTATTAGTTCGAAACCGTGTTATAATATACCGTGCTGTAGGAGGGTTATTTCTATTTCAAAACGTTTGGAACGCGGTAAAATTCTTTCTCGAATTTAGTTTCTGGATTTTTTGAGAATTGTGGATTCGATTTGATTTAAAGAGTCTTGGAGGATGTTTTCGAAGGAATATGTTAGATAAAAGTAGAGATGTCAAACGATTACTTTGCCATTTCGTTTCTGTCAACGAGTAATCATGTTCCAAGAGGAAAAATAAATGTTTTGTTTCATATCATAGCGAGTAATTTCGCGAGTACGTTACGCGTTTTGCGATCTAATGGAAGTAGTAAACCGATGCAGGAAGTTACGAAGGAACGAAAAGATACGCCACTCGGTTGGAGAAGTATATTGAATTGAAAGTACGGAGTGAAACGTGGACGTTGAAAGCGGATATGTAGGATATAATGAGAGGAATGCAACTATCGTTGATGAGGTCGAGACGTAACTATCGCTAACGAGGACGTAGCCATAATTCCATCTTATGAAGGTTTCAACGTAACCTTATCTTATGAAGATTGCAACCTAACCCTCAGACGTGCCTTATATTCCAAGCAGTCGGTCAATATTGACTTAACAACTCGTCTAGTATCAATTTTATCCCTGATAATAAAACTTACGCGACCTATAATATCACATTACGGTTGCACATAAGAAATGTTACTATTTCCTTACATTTTCTGTATATGTATCAAAGAATTCCGAACTGAGATGTCAGAAAGTGGAAATCAATATTCATGTTCCGAGTCAAAGCATAGCTTTCGAAATACAACAGTCTATGCAAAGCAAGTATTATACGCTATATAATATACAAAGGAAAACAACTATCGAGTAATACCCTTCGTAGCAGTAAATGTGTTAATGAATTACGAAACCTATATTTATGATTCGAGTATTGGAATTGCTGTCATGAGAATGCAGAAAAGTTATTGCAAAGCCTCTGTTATACACCAAATAATTCAGATATATAAGTAAGTAATGAGTACAACAAATTCGCTATTCCATAAAATTTTGAAAGCCCATATTAATTAACCCCCTTGTATCTTTGCTCTAAAAAGAGTCTTTCAAGCCTTTGATTGAAATTAAGCGTAACAAACTCGTGTTTATATTTAATCCAAAAATTATACGTACTCTAAAATAAAATCATTTTATACGACGTTATAACAGAAATATTTATTTTTGTAAGTATTTGCACAATAAATAAATTTAAAATAAATATGTAGCAGTTATAGGGTGCGGATTATTCCGCTTAATGATGCAAATGGGTTAATATATCAAATTTAAGATAATATAACAATATNATCCAATTGTGTTAACAAGAATGTAATAGTTTGCTTGTAAAATTCGCAAATAATTACGCAGCAGTCGGCTGAGCGGTCTACGTGCTCGCTGAACGATGCGTCGCGACGCTGGAGTTTCGTTTCGCCCTCTCGCGAATAACAAGTACATACGATCTCGCGAGTCGGCTTCATTGTGCGTCGTTATTGCGCTTTTGCTCGGTTGATCGGAAAATACGCGCTAGGAGATAAGTATCGACACACGTTCCGAGTCTTCGGTCGTGAAACGAAAATACCCCGGGAGCTGGTCCATCGTCGAGCGAACGCGGGAAGAAAGAGTTACTCGAAAGAAAATGGAAGGAAAAGGGTCGGGACGAGGAGACAAGCTGACGGTATTGACTACGCGAGCGATACCGTAAAGCTGAATGTTTGCAAAAATCGTTGCGAATACGAGGGCGTAACGGTGAACAATGGATCATCGTGGGAAAAGGATGGAATCGAGTGGCCTTTCTTCCTGCGTTCTACCTCCGTCCTGGCTCTGGTATCCACTATTTTCAGGTCAGATTAACATCCGCCATTTTTAGTCGTTCAGACGAAGCGCTTCGAATTGCAGAAATCGACTTAAGGACCAAAGCAATTCTATCGTGTTGCGATGTACATATTGTGCCAATAATTGTTTGAAAGTGGTCTAAGACAAAATTAAAAAAAAAGAGTTTATCAGTTATTTCCACATTATTTTGAACCAAATTAGTAAAAAGAAATAAATAAATAAATATATAACTTAGACTACTTTCATAATTATGTGCACTAAAATTTGTATATTCTATTCATATTTTCGACTACCATTATGGTGAACAAATTTTATTGCATAAATAATACATTTAGAATCTGCATTGTTCCTATTAAATTTGTTTATTCTATTAATATTTTCGACTAGTATTAATATATACAGGAGTAGAAAAATTTCATTCTGAAAATTCTCTGGAATTACGTGAATCGTTATACAAGGTTCCTAACCATAAATATTACCGAATTCATAATTTTTTTTAGAGATACGTCACTTTTTGAAATTCACCGTGTTTGAAGAATCGATACAAGTAGAAGCATTCTTCGATATTAGATGTATAATAATTAAAAATAATTCTTTCTGTTTCTTCTGAGTTACGAGAGAAAGATGAGTACTAAATGCAAAAATTAGCCCACAATTTATATAAAGAGAAACCATAGGATCAGAGAAAAATTATAGATTCGCGAAGAAGTGCTCGATCAGAGCAGAGATTGTATATAAACTGGAAATTAAATTATAATTGATTTCACTAAAGAATTTCAGAGGCTGGAGAAAGATTTTTGTCTTTACATGTAAATTCCTTTGTAATTATTTATATATTCGCGCTATGTAATAACGAAGATATCGGATAGTAGACGAAAAAGAATTGCAAAGATGGGCTATAGAAGATGAATATAACATTTAGAGTGAAACGTGTGGCGGAGATCAAAGATGTGAGAAACTGTTTTGAACAAGACTATTTGCGACGACATTGCGGGATCCGATTCTACTTTCGAGAGAGCAATCGACTTGAAAAGTAAGTTCAGTTCTCCATGGGTTTAACGTTCCTTTGAGCATCAAAGAGTAAAAAGTAGGATTCCGGGTATACAATATCAAAGCTGAAGGAGGGAAATAACGGAAGTAAAAGAATTAACGTGAAGTGGATTCGAAGAATTTTTTAATTTAACGTTATCATCCCAGCGAGTTTAAATTCGCGTATAAAACTCGGTTTTGCGGTAATTTTATCCTTTAATATCGCGATTTATTCGATAACTCTAGAATTGGTAATCGGAATAATCATCAATACAGACATCGAATGAAATTTCGAATGGAAATTAAACGAACCGAGTTGAAACAACTTCTCTTGTCTAAATGTGAGAATCTTACGACCTACTCGAACAAACTTTCGTTCTAGAACATCAGAAATAAAGTTAAACACCAAAAATCTATCAGATTTTATATTTTAACACGACAAAAAAGTGTGATATTTCAAGCACCACTGGCAAATAATTATTAATCAATTATACAATCCACGTAGATCTCAAGAAAGAATGCTGTACAGAATATCAAAGCAACTACGTTAACAAAAGATCTACCAAAATTCATAACTTTCATAATTGAACGCTGCATTTCTCCGTTTACCGAAGTTTTCACAAAGACACGTCTAAAGAGGCACGAACGAGTTATACAAGAGCAGGACAGTTAAAGGAAGAATTTTAAAATCAGAACTTCAAAAAGAAAACCTTTTAGACGAGCAAAAAGTACTCTCGAATGGAACTCTGAACTGGAAACTTGTAGACTCCGTGTCCTCGTACTTTCACTGCCACAGTTCGCGCAACAGAATGCATTGCTGTATCGGCAAATAACTCGTTTTCATTTGTCAATGCGCTCCTCGATAAACCTACAGCGAGCTCTTTGTTCATCGAAAAGTAGGAATAACGAGACTCGGGGGTGAGGACAATCGAGGAATAGGTTTAATTAAAGAAGTCGATTACTGGGTGGCGAGAGAGAAAGAAGGAGGATTGTCGGACAGGGCGTGAAAGAAAGGGTAGATGTAACTGCGAGCGCGGAATTGCAGCTTCAAGTCCCTTAATGGAAGCCGCAGACACGAATTCCACGACTTGCAATCGACTAACCATTGGAATGCTTCCTGGATCAAGAGACAGATAGGTATACGAGCAAATCCTGGATACCTGGCCACTCTGGCTTCATTGTGCATATACAAGCACGATTTACTTCCTCTGACGTTCGTGTATTCGCGCTGAAACCTATTCGAGCACCAAAGAGACTGGACGATCATACCTGTCATTAACCTAACTCTCTGTAAACTGCGATTTTTTTCCACGTCGCTTCGTCTTCTGTATCTTTCCTCTCGTTTTCCCGTTTTTGCTTTCCGTTGCTTTGCTTCGGTATCGTTAATGGAAACGTAGGATCAGTGGTAATTACAGGCTTGAATTACCAGGGATGAATTTGTCGGTGAAGATTTTACTTTTTTTTGAAAGAGAGAGAAATAAACGCGTATGCTTTTAACCGAAAAGAAGAAATTTTAAAGTAACGTAGAGTCTTGTTAAAAAAAATTAATTATATCCTGGGAAAAGTAATGATATTAGAGTAATTGGCCGTATTCTTATTAAATATGTAGGTATTAATAATTGTACTATTAGTTTGATATAGTAGCAGGCAGATTAATAGGTTGGCTGACCATGGGTACACCTATACTACTGCCGGCGTAGAAATAATCGTACTACTTAAAATTCGTTTACAGTTGTGATCACCGATTACTCTAATATTATTACCTTTGTTTTACTTACTATTTTGAGTTGTCAAATAGTGTTTTTATTTTGTAATATCGTCTAGTTTCGTATGTTACTGAAGTTTTAGTTGACGATGTTTTTTTCAACTTTTTGCACTCGGGAGGAGACTCTCAGTCGAAATTTGTTTTAATGCCTCATAACTGAAATAACTAATATGCAAAATAATTCAATAATTTAACCCAAACGCGTGCTTTTCTTATTTTATTTCACTGATAAGAGTGTCAGCGAGGATCGAAAGATATAAGAAAAAATTCAGCATAAAGGGCTAATCCTTTGCACTCGAGAGGCGTTAAACATCGATGTTAATTAGTATATGAAATTTTAAAATTACCCAACGATGCATGGAATATCGAAATAAAATAACTCTAGGTCTTAATTTCTATACGATTTTCTATTCACCGTTATAAAAATATCACCGACTTTATGGCAGAAGGTTTTCCAGTTATTATCTTTCTTTAACGCAAAATATCATCGAGAGCAAAGCGATAGGTACTTGAATCATTCTAATCTAATGGTTCCACTGATTATGAGGAAAACTCCGAATCAGATCGCATCTAAATTCCTATCCTCGATTACGAGTATCGTAATTTAACGCAAACACCATGAAAACACCCCATTCTTATGCGTTGATTCGCAACGGACCATAGAATGCATCGTCATACGTTTTACTCGGCAGATACACAATCACCTTAATAGAATCGCACGAAAGCCGGTGCGCACTCGAACGGAAAACAGCCGGAGCACGTCAAACAGAGCCGTCGAAACGGGACGTGGAAATTCATGGCTGGAGTAGCCAAAACGAAGCTTAATTGCCAAACTTTCGCCCGTTCAATATGTACAAATGTATCAATTATTTGCCACGACAATGCCAGCGCGCGGACAACGTTTACCCTCCGCCGAATTTCCAGGCTGCCTTTGTGTAGAAAGATAAACACGGCCGTCTAGGACTCGTCCGCGGATATGTAACCACGTACTTCCTGTCTAAACAAGCACGACCAATAAACGTGTGTGCGCGCTGCACATGTCCAGCCGTGCGCCGGCCACGTTGTTCAACATGCTCCCGCGTCCCTGGCATTAACCCTTGCTATGCAAGTCGATTCGCGCCCAACTTCGCATCTGCCGTGAAGTTTCAAGTCTGCTGGAAGGCTCGATACCGAGAAATTCGCCTGTCGCCGGTCGCATTTCCTCGAGCGTAATGCGATTTCGCGTGCCGCGTGCCATTTCTTGCGCGCGGTTCGCCGCGTCTGTAATGGAAGAACCGATTAAGCGAACCCGCGCCGCGTTTTCAGCACCAGCTGCTGCGAATACTTTCGCCAACGCCTGCTTTCCACCGACAACTGACAACCCAACGCGAAACCTTCCGCCACGATGGCTGCTTCAATCCTGCAAATCCGCGCCTGGCTGAGAAACACGGTTCTACCAGAGAACGGTTCGTCACTCGTGTCGATATTCCTATGCAAATAGCGGTATTTAACAGGGAAATGACAGGTGTTTTATTAAAATGTTATAGAGTTAGGTCGTTTGCCGGGAATGCAAACGCGATGTGAGGTATGACTCGAAAGGATATTACTGGGAGATCGAATGGTACTCGTTGCTCGTGGTTTGTTCTCGCCGTGGTTTTCCTGTCTCAAGTGTTATCCTTCGTCGCGATTCGACGA
This sequence comes from Euglossa dilemma, assembly GCA_002201625.1. Lineage (NCBI taxonomy): Eukaryota > Metazoa > Arthropoda > Insecta > Hymenoptera > Apidae > Euglossa > Euglossa dilemma. Next base: position 106,941 of record NIJG01000020.1, on the reverse strand, counting down.
AATGGAAATTCGACTCGCTCTGCTGTTGATTATCACACGCGATGACGGAATCGTTAAAAACAGTGAGTTTCTATTTTTCTATGTTACCGAAGAGGAACTTCTGAACCATGAATTCGAAAATTTGAAATATCAAAGGGATATTTTCCTGTCTCAGTGTTATCCTTCGTCGCGATCCGATGAAAAGAAAATTCGATTCGCTCTGCTGTTGATTATCACACGTGATGACGGAATCGTTGAAAACGGTGAGTTTCTATGTTTCTATCTTACCGAAGAGGGATTTCTTAACTATGCATTCCAAAATTTGAAATATCGAAGAGATATTCTTGGGAAATTGAATGACACTCTGTGATGCAAAGTTTATTCGTGTCAGAGGTCTGTTCGAGAGACTCGTTTCTGAAAGACTGTGCTTTTTCGGGCCTAGTCCCAAACGATGTTGGGACGATGAATAAATATTTATGCTAGAATTTCGAGAATCTTGGAATGCGCTCGAAGATTTGGAGTACACGCTGTCATTGATCAATGATGGTGAAGATGTCATATAACTTAAATTTTTCACGGAACAATTATTATAACAAGATCTTGCGTTTTACTTTCATCTCCTTAATCTCGTCCTTAACCTTCGCAATGTGTGAGATTTGAATAAAAATGATGCTATCATATTTAGCAGTTTTCGTGATATATCTCGAGGGTGGAGAATAGATAGAAGTTTGGACAACAACTGTCCTGCTTGACCAAGAGAGAATCGGGATGACATTCAACGATAGGATGATTAATCGCGTGGTGGACTCATCTGGGATTTTCGACTTCAAGAAACGAGGATGATTGATCTGTTTTAGGCACAGAGTCTTTTTTCGGCCGGCTATACAATGGACACAAAGATTCGGGATCAGGAGGATAAAGGTGATAAGAAAAATGGAACGGATTAGGAGTCCGTTTGAAATAGAACTCCTCTTCCAATAATTTAGAAATAATTTCAGGTATCACATTGCCTGAGAATCTGGTTTAAAGATTGTATAAAAGATTCAGGTTTAATACGAAGTTCCTGCCAACGATTCTTTATTCCTTATCCGTTCAAACACTGACTCTTCCATTTGATTAATCTTATGGTGATAGAATAATTATTAGTTAATAATTATTCATTAACCCCTCATTAATCCCTTGGTTACTGTAGGTTATGATACTGAGAGCACCTATAGTCATCCACTTTTTTATGAACAGAGTTCTTTTCTAACGACTAAAAAATTTTTATGAAAAAGAGTTATGACGGTATGTTATAACATTTGTCATTTGTATTATCCTTTGTACATAAGGGGAAGGATAAAAAAACTATATAAAAGGGCTTTAGCTTTGTTTCTTATAAATAAGAATATCTGACTTTTTATTATAAAAGATAATATCATAATCACATTTCTCAGAAAAAAATCAAGCGAGCGAAAGGTTTAAGTACTTTGAAGTTCAAAAGAGTGAAAATTCGAAGGATTTATCAGTTTCAGACTCGTGATCTTTAAGTTAATTATCCAGCATTAAATAAGCGAAACGATGTATATAAGATATTTAGTATTTTACATAAAGAATTCAGGTTCCACATACATATACTTCGAACGACTTCTTCCCCGTGATCCATTTAAAACTACCAGACTTTCCTTAAACGTTCTACACCTTCCACTAAACCTACAATTTCATCTATTTACCTTCACTGAAAGCCAATTTCCTGCGGTTTGGCACAGCACGAGGCCAAAGGGGCCAGGAAAAATTTGATTATTCGTATCCAGGGATCGCCAATTTCCGGGTTAGACGACCAGAGAAATTGCTCTTAAAGCCTACTTCGTGGAATTCTATCGCCGGCAGAGGACAAGCTAAACGGAACTCCGGCGAAAAAACGCGTCAACGAAACTGACGTTTTCGGGGCTCTATGCTGTAATGCTATCTCGCTACTATCCTCTTAATTCGGCAAGGAGACAAAGGAAATATCCTGACAATAGGGGCGGTCAAAACGCGGCGATAAACCTTCCCTATCGTTGACTCTTCTTGATTTTATTCCAGGCTTAAGGCCAATCTCCTAGGATTCTTCGTCGTTCTCGTAAGTCTTCATCTTGTCTTCGGACGTTCCCGGATGAGATCTCGCGAAAAACAGCCAGGTCGGATGTTAAAGGCTGAGACAACGGGATCGAGTCGGATAGGGGTCAAGAAAAACATCTTCGCCGAGGTGATATCACAGGGGTTAATGTATTCTATCCCCGAATTATGATCGTGATCGCGGGCGAGATTCATAAATCAAATAAAGAGCGTAATTTCGGGATGAGCCACTTTAGCGTTTCTCGATACGATATGGATGTCGAGGAGTTATGGCCACGTTTCCGCCAACCGCGGAATATAACTCGAGAATTCCTCCTAGCGTAACCGAGATCGTAGCCAACCTGGCAGCTAAGTATAAAAATCCTCTGGAATCGATTCGTGCGAGGTTTAAAGGAGATTTCATGCGCTTGCCAGACGAAATGCGTATTTTTGTCGTTGATAGGCTATTATTGCCTGTACTCGACAGATTTTTATCTTCGAAGAATTATTTTCTCTATGTAATTTTATATTATTTATTTCCAACTTACTCTCCATTATTTTCGAAATTTAATATCGATCCGAAACATATTGCTCTTTATGCAATTTTCCAGTATTATTTTCATAAATATAATTAATTTGAAGCCAACGACGCTACGCAATGACAAGGTAACGATACATCAAGTGTATGTTAAACAATTAAAAATGGATCGAGGAAAATTTTAGGAATTAAAAAATATGGATTATAATTATTTCTCGCTATATTCCAAGAAGCTTTCATTGTAAAAAGTGAAGAAATTTCCACGTATGTTGTGACATTCGTTCCCAAAGGGTTAATAAGTGTAACAACAAATATACCTACGCAAATTCTTTTGTTTTGCGAGGACGTGCATTGTATTGTATTCATAATAAAGATGCTAGGTAAAATTTTAGAGAATCTCGAATGAAATATCATCGCTATAACAAATATTCTCATTTCCTGTAATAGAAACTTTTAAATATTTTTTGCCATACCATCGAGTAATACGTGATGAACCCCCTAACACTTTGCGATATATTCCACTATGCAAAATTTTGGCAATTGCAAGACCATGCATACGATTACATATTTAATCTATTCAAAGACGATATTGACCTATTTCCAAAATATTCTAACCAAAATCGCATTCGTCCATGAATCTATCATTCGGTACTCACGGATCAGCCCCCTACCACTTTGCGATATATCCCACTATGCAAGATTTTACTAATTGCAAAACCATGCCTACGATTACATATTTAATCTATTCAGAGGCAAGGATCACGATATCGACATATCTCTAAAATATTCTAACCAAAATCGCATTCGTCCATGAATCTATCATTCCGTACTCACTGATCAGCCCCCTAACACTTTGCAATATATACCACTATGCAAAATTTTGGTAATTGCAAAATCATGCATATGGTTACATATTTAATCTATTCAAAGACAGAGATCGCGATATCGAAATATTTCTAAAATATTCTAATTTTAATCGCATTCGTCCATGAATCTATCCTTCGGTATTGACTCACCAGCCCCCTATCTTTGGAATATATCAACTATACAAAATTTTATCAATTGCAAGACCATGCATACGGTTAGATATTTAATCTATTCAAAGACAGGTATCACGATATCGAAATATTTCTAAAATATTCTAATTCGAATCGCATTCGTCCATGAATTTATCCTTCGGTACCGACTCACGGAAGCAGCAGGATCTAATATACCCAGGACACGGAACTATACGAGGACACACTCGAGAGGATCAGTCTAGAACCCTGCTGTAAACGTTAGGACAATTTCCCGGAGCAACACACGCTCCCTCGATTACCCAGGACACAGCGAGACAAATCTAAAAGTGACTAGTCCGGAATCGAATAACACTGTATTCAGAGGGACGGATCGGCGAGCGGTGCCGTGATAGAAAGCGACGATTAGTCATCGTGGCGTCCCGACTGGACGACGATTTGTAATTTTCTACTTGCCAGAGACAGTAACTAACGAGCGCCTGGCGCAATCGGTCTTTTTCAACGACAACCAAGTCGATACGGAGCTTGCACGGAGACCAGCATCCGGCGCGTTGGCAGACAAACGAACCAAGAGAAGAAAAGCGCAAGGGAACGGACATCACCGTCTTCGGCACGTTTCCCTCTAGCTCGGCCAAACGACGTGACGGAAGCTCTCAGACATCCTTTAACCCATTGACAGTGTATATCGTCACTAGGTCGATCTTAATTGACGACGATTAGTGGCGAACGAGGAAAACTTGCGTGTTGGCTTCGAATAGTTAGTGGACTGGATGAAAGACAAATCCCAAGAGAAACGCATTAACGAATAAATCATCCTTGTATCACCCGTTTCGTTTCTAAATTTAAGATTCGCTGAATTTTGCAAGCGTTAGTGCGAGTGATAAACAAAAGAGCCTAGTGTGTAGAGAAACGAAGGAAGTTCAAACGATTTACTTATTTGTAAGAGTTTTACCCGAAGGCTTGTGTATATCGTCACTAGGTCGATCTTAATTGACGACGATTAGTGGCAAACGAGGAAAACTTGCGTGTTGACTTCGAATAGTTAGTGACTATGTCTTATCTGGAGGAAAAACTCTGAAAGATGATATACACGAAAGCCACTATAGTGGCGTATCGTACCTAAGAGATAATTGACGACGATTAGTGGCAAACGGTTCCTTGATGAAAACTTGTACGTTGGCTTTGAATAGTTACTGGACTGTGTCTTATTTAGATATTGACTAGCATTTATATCGATCCTTGGTAAATATCTTGTGATTGAATGGAGTTTCCAAATTCGAGGTGTAAGGATAGGGATTGCAAAAACAGAAAAATGAACAATATTACCCCGTACTCCAGATACTTGGTGTATACCCCTGGAGGTGAGGCAGTCTCCGGCCTGCGCCTTTCCACCGCCAGGGTGGACCATAAACAATCGGGTAAGGGCCCGGCTATATAGGGGATCACGGACCTGAAGTGGTCGGTGTCGCGTGGTAATCGCATGACACTGCCGAAGAAAGAAGAGAAGAGGAAGAGCATCGAAAGACGAAGAGAGGCCCAGACGATCGGGGCAAGCCGCAGGGGGCACTGGAATCTTAGGTGAGTCTATGCCGACTTCCCGGGGCCCCCCTTGGACGAAGCGGAAGGCCTCTGTGGGTATTTTAGCGGGTACAAATCCCGCATAATCCCGCTCTCCTCCTCAGGAAGTTGGAGTATCTTTCGAAGATTTCCCCCACATAAAAAAAAAAAGGTACTTGGCATATGCCCCTGGAGGTGAGGCAGTCCCCGCCCTGCGCCTTTCCACCGCCAGGGGGGACCATGAACAATCGGGTAAGGGCCCGGCTATATAGGGGATCACGGACCTGAAGTGGTCGGTGTCGAGTGGTAACCGCATGACACTGCCGAAAAAAGAAGAAAAGAGGAAGAATGTGGAAAGACGAAGAGAGGCCCAGACGATCGGGGCAAGCCGCAGGGGGCACTGGAATCTTGGGTGAGTCTATGCCGACTTCCCGGGGCCCCCCTTGGACGAAGCGGAAGGCCTCCGTGGGTATTTTAAATCCCGCATAATTCCGCCCCTCCACCTCAAGAGGGTGGGGTGTCTTTTCGAAGATTTCCTCCACGCAAAAAACGAAAAGATACTTGGCGAATATGACGGTCAAGCGTCCAAGTACCATCGTGCTGTAGGGACACGGCAGATGCGGAAAGCGAAGGTCTTTCGGGTTTTTCCTTTCCTTCGCGACGTCGAGGACTTCAGGTCAATGGGAACCTGGTTTATGTCTTTACAACCAGGGCCCCATGACTCGCGGACGCGCGGACCACCTCGACGTCGAATTGGGAAGAAAAATCAGTACAGTTCGTTCGAGCTTTCAGAGCATCACGGGTCTCTCCCCAAGAAAGTGAATTTTGCATTTTCCGCATTGGCCCCCACTTCCCGCACAAAAAATAAAGTCCTGCCCAGGAATCACGGCGTATTTATTTAAACCTCACGTTCCTCTACCTTCAATGCTTTACCTGAGGTCCCAATATGGCGTTTTCCAAGGAATAATTATATCGCCGGAACGGTATTTCAAGGATCGACAATACACGTACCACGAATTTGTCGGTACTCTTGTTATTTCGTTCCGTTTCAAGCTCATCCCCCTTCATTTTTCCATCCACCGGTCTTTCGGCTGGTCGCAGTCGGCTTAGCGTTAAAACCAAACAACGGGCCGAAACAAATCTATGACGCAAGGATATAGCATGGCGGAACGGAGGCTGGATCGATCCTCTTTTTTCACAAAGAGCCATCACACGGCGAGTTTACCTTCGCGCGACACGCGGTCGCATCAACTGCCGGCCGAGAGCAAATTTATATTTTCGTTGTGCAAACAGTTAAGTTTCCGCGGCGCCGATCTCCGATATTTTCCTTTCGAGGTTTTAATGTCGGCAAACAAACACCGTTGAACGCTTTCACGCGCGGACACGTGTGTTCTATACACACACACACGCTTTCGGCCTTTTCGCAGCCTTTCGAGTAATCTTGACTTCCGATGACGCCTGGTTTAACTCTTTGCACTAGGCAGGCGTCTCTTAGTCGCCATTTGCTTTAATGCCGTAATCTAAATAACGAATACGAAACGATAAATATATCAGGAATAACTGTAAACGAAATAATCCAATAGCTTAAACTAAACACGTGCCTTTCTTATTTTATTTCGCTATTAAAAGTGACAACTAGGATACAAAGGTATAAGAGCTTCGAGTTGCTGTCATTCACCATGAAGAAACTCTTCGAGCATAAAGGGTTAATGTGTGGTAAATTTTTAGTGTGGTAAAATTACGAATTCTCATCCAAGAAATGTCTAGTTCGAAACAGCTTAGCATATCGCCGCTATCGTTTCTTACGTGAAACAGACGAAAGAACTGGTGAAATGCCAACACACAAGTTTCCTTAAGGAACCGTTCGGTTAATATAATTTTCTGGTTGGATAAAAAGAAATCCATTTAAAATTATAAAAATAATGGATTTCTTTTTCCTAGCCTAATTGTTGGGGGAAAAAAATTCATTTGAAATTATAAAAATAATGAATTTCTTTTTC
>NIJG01000020.1:76872-97195 GCA_002201625.1 Euglossa dilemma | reverse complement strand
ATCTCCGTTTCCGATCATTAAAAGAACTTATTCTTTACTTAACCACGCTGTGAAATGATCAAGAGAATTCTAATTTTCCTGGAAAACAATTTATTTCCCAAAATTCATAGTACATTTTCGTCGGATTTTATCTTGAAATAAGGGTCGATTATGCTGCCATTAATGCTGTCTTGCAACTTCGTTTAGATAGCCACCGCAGAGGAAATTGTTGGTTAACTCGATCGACGATGGAAGAGGAAGTGTACGCAGAAAGCGACTGATCGCAATGGGATGATATACATCGGAGTTTTATGGTAGGCGAGCATACGCGTATACATGCATCAGGATCAAGCGAGGCTTTTCTTTTCCGGCTGGTTTCGTTTAAACCGATGGTCCCCGTTCATTCTTCCCGCCTCTTTCTTCCTCCATTCGCGAAGGGTAAATGATATTCCCAGTCCTACGGGAGTGCTACGCTCCTGTGTTTCAACGACGCCTCCAAAGGACCTTATGTATCACCCCGATACCAGGATTTGGCTGAAAAATATCTATCGAGGAAGATCGACTAACCTTTACCGTGAATATTTCGCCTGATGCTGTTTGTCCTTTATCTAGACACCGTTACTTATCTTCGCCTTTACATGCAACTCAGTCTTCCATTTTACTTAAAAATTCGACAAATTTTGAATGAGAAAAACATGATCGAAGATGGAAGAATCTAAAAATGCGAACAGATGTTTAGGATACGTGAAACAAGCATGATGGAAGAAAGAAGAATCTAAAAATGCGAACAGATATTTAGGTTACGTGAGACAAGCATGATTAAAAAAGAGAGCATGAGTATGACAGGAGACAGAGTGCAATGTTTAATCCTTTGCACTCTTCTAAACATCGATATTAATTAATTTTTCAAATTTAAAATTAGCCAACGATACATGGAATGTCGAAGTGAAATAATTCCACGTTTTAATTTCTATACGATTTCTTATTTACTATTTTCGAATTACCATATTTCTGAAACGAAAAAATCGTGAGTGCAAAGGGTTAAATAAGGGTGACAGTCAGTATTTAGTATTCCGAGGTCAGTGTTCGGCTGTCAAATGTCAGTAGCGAGTCAATTAAGTAGTCAAGTGTCAATAGTTAAGGATCAATTATCTATTATTCCCAATAAATCACTTTTATATATCAAAAAGACTTATTTTCACCTAACATTCCTCTCCAAAGTTTTGATTAACAAAATCCCAGAATATTCCCTTAAAATCACAAGCATAAACGCATTAATTACGCGTAAAACTCTCACCGGGACAAGCATCATAACCAACCACCTTCGCTAATTAACTCGGCTAGCACGGGGTTACGCCACAAACATTCTCGGATTCGAGGACAATTATTAGGATCCAGCGTGTATTAGGCCTGTGGCAGTTTGAAACAAGATTCCTCGCGGAGAAGCTTAACCAAAACTCGAGGCCAGAAGCACGGCGAGTAGAGAGTGCCAGGTCACGGTATCATCTACGTGGCTGGTACTCGTTAAGGATGACAGGCAGTTGTGTCAACGGAAAATAAGGGGCCCGGGCCGAGGGTGGAGGAGCATGGTTGACGAGAACCGACCGATCTACCCGTGGGATCGTCGGGATAGCTCGTGAAACGGAGAATAACGAAGAGTCGGGCGACGGAATCGATGAACCGCGTCGCGGAGAACGGCGAACAGCCATCGAGGAAGAAATATTCACGAGGACCAGGCCCGGGCCCGGGCTCGTTAATGTTAATAAACGAGGTTTCGTTGGGAAATTCAAGTTTCGTAATTACGCGACAATTACCGCCGGTGTATCGGGGCCGCGCCAGAGGAGGCTCGTTCGATTCAGCTAGATAGAAACTCCTTTATCGCGTCGAGGATTAATTTCCTCGTAAGAATAACCAGAGTGCTTCGCGCGAGGATCTTTGAGGCTGGCCCCGGACTAGTTACAGGTCCTGTGAAAAGCGTATTGTCTCCGGCCGTTTGAACATTTACGGCGAACGAGCACCATGTTATTCCAGGCTTCGTCAAAGTGTGCAAATTCTCGCCAACTCTACGCGAGTTCGTTCGAGGGAAGATTGCAGCATTTGCGTGGACGATAAGTGCGGAATTTAGTGTCTTCGGTATGCCGTTTCTCGCTGATACCTTCAGAAACGACGCAACGATTCGCGAATTCCTGGGTACAGGTATTCTTCATGCTCTGAGATACATAGATCAGTGTACGAGATGTTATCTTTTAATTCTGATATACGAGAGAATATGATTAATTTTATTCTATTATATTCGTTGGCTAATTCGTAGAAATCTTATATTCCTAAAGATGAATCCGCGAATGATATTCCTGTATCATTTTTCGATTACAAAAAGGTACGAGTGTTCATTCTTCCTGTTCACTTTTCACATGTAGTTGCATCAAGTCAAAAATCGAAAGATAAAATGAGTTTATCGCTTATTCTGTGCAAGGTAAGTTTATACTACGATTATATAACACCGTTTTTGAAAAATAGCAGAAAATTGAATCTACAGAGTATATAGCTTTGTCGATGTTAATCCTTTGCGCTCGATGGTCTTTTAGCAAAATAGTAATTCGAAGACTTTCTTCCGTGAAGTCGACGACGTTTTTAAAACGGTAAATTAGAAATCGTAAGACGCAATTTTACTCAGTTATTTTTTATTATTACAATAAATTTCGATACAATATTTGAAAAAGGAGAAAGTTGACTTTACATCCAATCTTATATCCTCCGCTTACATTCTCCGCTTTCTCTGTATTGCAATCGCAAAGCCACGAACATGGTAACACGGTACACCAAGGAAAATATCGAGACCGAAACTCGCCTCGAAGGTTTAATTTTGTAATTCATTCTAAAGAAGGAAACACTAACGCTATCGACGCAATTTTACATAGTCATTTTTTATTATTACAAGAAATTACGATACAATACTTGGAAAAAAAAAAGTCAACTTTACATCCAAACATGTCTTCCGCTTTCTCCATATTACAATCGCAAAACCACGAACATGATAAACAGTACATCGANTATATTCCTAAAGATGAATCCGCGAATGATATTCCTGTATCATTTTTCGATTACAAAAAGGTACGAGTGTTCATTCTTCCTGTTCACTTTTCACATGTAGTTGCATCAAGTCAAAAATCGAAAGATAAAATGAGTTTATCGCTTATTCTGTGCAAGGTAAGTTTATACTACGATTATATAACACCGGTTTTGAAAAACAGCAGAAAATTGAATCTACAGAGTATATAGCTTTGTCGATGTTAATCCTTTGCGCTCGATGGTCTTTTAGCAAAATAGTAATTCGAAGACTTTCTTCCGTGAAGTCGACGACGTTTTTAAAACGGTAAATTAGAAATCGTAAGACGCAATTTTACTCAGTCATTTTTTATTATTACAATAAATTCCGATACAATATTTGAAAAAGGAGAAAGTTGACTTTACATCCAATCTTATATCCTCCGCTTACATTCTCCGCTTTCTCTGTATTACAATCGCAAAGCCACGAACATGGTAACACGGTACACCAAGGAAAATATCGAGATCGAAACTCGCCTCGAAGGTTTAATTTTGTAATTCATTCTAAAGAAGGTAACACTAACGCTATCGACGCAATTTTACATAGTCACATTTTATTATTACAATAAAATACGATACAATATTTGGGAAAGAAGAAAATTAACTTTTCATCCCAACTTGTCCTCCGCTTTCTCCGTATTACAATCGCAAAACCACGAACGTGATAACACGGTACATCGAGGAAAATATCAAGACCGAAACTCGCCTCGAAGGTTTAATTTTGTAATTCATTCTAAAGAAGAAAATACTAAAATGTTATCGACGCAATTTTACATAGTCACATTTTATTATTACAATAAAATACGATACAATATTTGGGAAAGAAGAAAATTAACTTTTCATCCCAACTTGTCCTCCGCTTTCTCCGTATTACAATCGCAAAACCACGAACGTGATAACACGGTACATCGAGGAAAATATCAAGACCGAAACTCGCCTCGAAGGTTTAATTTTGTAATTCATTCTAAAGAAGAAAATACTAAAATGTTATCGACGCAATTTTACATAGTCACATTTTATTATTACAATAAAATACGATACAATATTTGGGAAAGAAGAAAATTAACTTTTCATCCCAACTTGTCCTCCGCTTTCTCCGTATTACAATCGCAAAACCACGAACGTGATAACACGGTACATCGAGGAAAATATCAAGACCGAAACTCGCCTCGAAGGTTTAATTTTGTAATTCATTCTAAAGAAGAAAATACTAAAATGTTATCGACGCAATTTTACATAGTCACTTTTTATTATTACAATAAAATACGATACAATATTTGGGAAAGAATAAAGTTGACTTTACATCCAATCTTATATCCTCCGTTTACATCCCCCGCTTTCCCGGTATTACAATCGCAAAACCACGAACATGGTAACACGGTACACCGAGGAAACCGAATAAAAGGTAACACAGGGAACGGGCAACGAACCTATGCAAACAACGAAGAAGAAACTTCCTCGTTTCCCAACCGAGGGAGGAAAGAAAACCAAGCACGTTAAGGGATTAAACGCTTCGAACGAGCTATTATCCACGTCAGAATTTTCTCGAACAATGTCCCGTGCTCGTCAGGATATGTTCCTCCATCCCGTTGCAGAAACCAATTTCGGATTGTCTCAATTCACCACCGTTCACCGATTCGTAATTTACCGCTTTTTTCTCCGCCGTCTAAACGGATGAGGGATGGGGAACGGAAGGAAGACCGGGCCGGTTGAAGAGGAAGGAAGATAAAAGCATATCCCCATGGACAGAGAGCGAGACGGAAAGAGCCGAGCGTCCTGACCGAAGAAAGAGAGGCGGAAGGATGCACCGGGTCTGCTACAGATTAGAGATATTTATGGTCCAGTAAATCAGATACTGTCTCCTCTTTTCCGTACGTTGCCGCGCGACGTTGATTCATCAATATAAGCTTTTCCAACGGCGGCGTTCGCGATATACGGCCGCTCATAAGCGCGGAAACAGAGAGGAAGGGAGAAAGAAAGAAAAGGGGCTGCCGTGGAGGGTGAAGAATGGAGAAAGGGGAGAGAATAGCGAGGAGCGAAACGTCGATGGCGAAGCAGCAGCTGGCAAATCGGGGCTGTGTTCGACGTATCGCAGGATTTCGACGTTACACAGACTCCGGCCGATAAAAACTTACGACCCCCTGTCGGTGTTAAGTACTACTTCGTGTCCCTCTTAAATTTCCAGTCGCTTAAATGTTCCTGGCACATCCAGAACGGACCCGTGCTAAGGGAGAACGTTCCACGTTTTTCCAGACGGACTCGCCTGAGTTTTAATCAGCCTGCGTTAGAATACACATGGAGGAGGGTTCATTAGAAAGTTACACAGGCAGATGGAACGAAACGGTTCGCTCGTAACTTCTTAAAAACATGACTCGCTGCTGTTAGGATAGATATAGTGGTGTTCCATCTTTTTGTTTTCTACAATCGCTGTAAAACGAGCAAATGTTTGCTTTTAATTACGACAGGAATTGATATAAGGAACGGATTAGAATCGTTGTAACGTTGTATCCAAAAATGTTAACTTCTTTTAGGTTTGGTAGAAATTGCAGATTAAGAGGTAACAGTTTCGGCTGTGTAGGTATGTGTTTGTTTACCCTTTGAGAATCATATTAATCTTGTGTCGTATTAACCCTTCGCGAACGAGAAACGAAATTAACGATAGTAAGTGTATACTAAATAATTAAAAATAATAAATAGAGGGAAATTTTCTGAATTAAAAGATACGTACAACATCGATGACAATGCTAAACGATCAAAAAATTTTCATTAATATTATGACATTCGTCTCCAAAGAATTAACTCTTATATCAGTTTCCAATCGAAGAACATAAATTCCTAAGAAATATTTTCACGATCAATACTGTGCTTTTATCAATTGGAGATAACGAGTTTAAAAAAGAATTAGTAGATATTGTTTTTCCTTCATAATCCTGCATCCTATGCACTGCTGTTTGGTCAACGAAAATTAATTGCATGACACCTAATTATAAATTTAACACGACCACAAAGGTTAATAATTCTACGATTCGTAAATCCTGAATCTACGCTATAATCCGTTAGAAACGCGAAATCTTGAACCATCGCGGAGATTGTTTGAACGTATTTGTTTTTGCTACGAAGAATATTATTAACGGTACACCTGTCGAGACTCGGAAATTATTTTAGTATCGATTGGAGTTGGTCGAACGGTGCAGTTACTTTGCGAAGATTGTACGCTATATCTTCATTAAATTCTCGTCTGCAAACTTCGTGAGGGTAAAAAACGAAACGTTACTTTCAACTTATAGAACGTAATGTAAGTAACGGACAACATCGTAGGTCTTTGATGAGAATTATGAATGCAAAGCCAACTACTTGCCGCTACCATTTTTGATACTTGGTTGCAGCAGGGATTGAGGAACCAGCGTTATGTAGAAAAGGGCACTGTGAAATTAAAATTGATGGAGCGAGACTGTTAACTTAGTTTTATACTCTGTCGCTTCGGAGTAAAGGTAAATGCAGTAAATCACGAAACTAGATTAAAGTTGGACCCTGTATAACCCAGTGTAACTTTCAAGCAACGTTGCACATGCTTTCGCTTGTTCTACCTTCGATTCCATGCTCTTTTAAGCATTCGCGAAGCCATAAAATTCGCGAAATTTCGCAAAATTTTATTTCCCATATTCCTCGACGTTCAATTAACCCTTAGCGGATGGGAAACGAAGTTAATACATCGATATATCGAATATAATGCAAAACCCTTAAAAATAAGGAATCGAGAGAAATTTTATGGATTAAAAGATACGTGCAACATCGATGACAATGCTAATATTATTTTTCGTTATATTCCAAGCAGCTTTGACTCTAAAAAATCAAAAAATTGTCACTAATATTATGACATTCGTTTCGAAAGGGTTAACTCTTATGTCAGTTTCCAATCAATTTCCAATCAAACAACATAAACTCCTCAGAAACATTTTCACGATCCGATACTGTGCTTCTATCAATTGGAGATAACAAAATCTAATCGAAACAAATCTCTAAAGTTGAAAAGAGAATTAATAATCCTTCATAACCTTGTATTCTATGCACTACTATTCGTTTAACAAAAATTAATTCTGAGATACCTATGTATAAATTTGATACGACCACAAAGGTACATTTATAAACCTAAAATTATTTATCGCTATATTCCAAGCCTCTTTCGCTCTGAAAAATAAAAATATTTCCACGTGTATTAATATTTGTCCCTAAAGAGTTAATCCTGCGAAATATCGTAAAGAAACGAAAAAATAAATTTCAGACGAATCTCGTAAGATATGCAAGTGTGAAACTACTTTAGAATATATCAGAAGGAGATTTGTAAAATGCAATTTTAATAAAAGCAACGCAGCTTCTCCGTTATATCACGACCAATTAACTTCGTTTATTTAATACACATTAACGATGATAATTAAATCGGCGATTCCGCTGGGTATTACAAGTTCGCGATTGAAAGAAACGTCGAATTCGGATCGTCGGGATTGATTTAAATCGCAATTATTTTATATTCATTAGCCGGCAGAGAAGAGGACGGGAACGAGCGTGCTTATCGCGAAGAAGAAAAGTGTATCGAGATAGAATTATAGCAAAACGGCTCTGGTGCGAGGCTGCAGCCGCAATGATGAATCGCGGGGATATTCGTTTACGCGTGAAACACGAGAGAGAAATCCACCTCCGCGATCGGAGCGTTAATTAGCGTGTTGATCGAAAACCAATGAGCTACTTTGTTGAATACGAGATAACGCAACGCTACGCATACCTCTAATAAATCAATTTATCGAATTAATTAACTGAAATCAGGTTACCATTGAAATTTCGATCAAACCCGACGATGAATGAAAGTAATTAATTAAATCTTCGAAAGGGAAGTAATTCATGAGCTGCCAATGTGTTTCAGATTTCAGACAAGATGAGACTTTTGCTTTCGCGTGATAATCTATAGAAGACATTGATTTTATACCAACTCGATGAAAAATAGCCTTTCCTTCTCGATTCTTCGGTAATTTTGATCAAAATAATTTTCTCCATTCATCTTCTTCCATTTCATCTATTTATACTATTCTAAATTCTCCATCGATACGTTCCATTCGATATTCGCCTCTAATTCGGTAATCCTTTGACAGTTAAGTATGAAAATTGGCTATTTTCTATAGCAACGAAGATATGGAGATGTTCCGTTTAATTTCTGTTTAATATGCTATGATTTCGCATATTAAAGTTCCAGTTGGAATGGAAATTGAATTCCGTCTGGAATATAGCACGGATTTGTCACATTTGAGCCATAATTTCCAGCACAATTGCGACTCGATATTATGAGAGAAAAGATTGAAAGAAATTTTTCTTCCAGCTGAATTCGATATTCCTAGACGGTTTACTGAAACTGATATTAACGAAATTTAAAAGGAAATCGTTTTGTCCCTTTTCGAGCCTGGAAAATATTTATGTTCCTTCGTTATTCGATGAACGACTGATTATTAACATATCTCTCCTTTTGCCATAAGTGCCACGTGTCTCGTCCATTTTTAATTACGTACAAGTTTCGATTTTACGATTCAAAACGCCAATAACTTTGAATATCTCAAAATTTTCATCAGATAGATCATTCTTCCACGAAGAATTAATTACACTTGCAAATTGCTCCAGTTTCTGAGCTTTCGTGTTCCAAATCGATTAACACCACGCGAGAAAAGATACAAATTTATTTCAAGTATAAAAAGCTGAATACCAATCGAGTACCTGACACTGGAACGAAATTTTAAAAGTGAAACGCGTCACTTTAGCCTGCGAATAACTCAACTGTCCCATTTCGGCGCTAATTATGCGCTAATTAAGAAGGTCATGCGCGAATTACAAAAGCATCCTCCACAGCCTGACCCTATCGCGAAATTCCATCTTCACGTCCAAACTGGTTTCAACTCTCGAAACGACAGGACGAAAAAGAAAAAATAAAAAAAGAGGGAAGAGAAATTCGTTCGAACAAGGAACAAGTGGAAAGCAAAAAGAAGAAACTCGAGGGAGAGAAAACGCAAGCGCTGATAGTCAAAATTTAACGGCGTTTTCTTTTTACCCGGAGCAGCCATTTTGCCCGATCCCTTCCTGTCCCTGTTCGCCTACTTTTTCCTCGTAAATTCCTATTTTACAGATAAGTTCCATAACGTCACGCTGCTATCACGCCGCCCCGTTCCCCGTTCTCTTTGCTCGCGACGCGGGCAATACAAGGGAGAAAAAGGGAGCGAGAGGGTTGGAAAAAAAACCCTGGAAAGAGGGTGGAAGAACGAGAAATCTACGATGACGAGGAACACGGACAGGACTCGGGGAAAAGAGTGGTGCAATAAGAGAAACAAAACGATGCATTTATTATGCAAAGTGAACGAGACTTTTTCTTACCTCTCCGCGCTCGTTTTATTTCCCATGCAAAATCCCTTGGGATTAATATCGTATTACAAGCAGCCCGAAAATCGCGAAACGAGCAAGAACCTCGTCCGTGAGAGAATCTTCCTCGAACGAGTGTAAATAAGAAACAGCACGCCGTTCGGAATAATTATCGCCATTACCCCGTATGCAGATGCAGATGGAAAATTTGTTGCCATTGTTTCCCAGCTTCCTTTGAAATTTCGCCCCCGGTTTTCTAAGCGTTCGCTAATTATTCGACAATGAAACTGCATATAATATAAAACAACGTGGACGAGGATGTTTTGCCGAGAAGTTCTCCTCGTGAACGTTTCACAAGGATGAAAAGAAATTTGCTCAAAAGAACGAAAGAATCTTTGTTACATGTATGCACGTAAGAGAGAAATTTCATTCTAAACGTTGTTTTTTTTAAACACTACAGAACGATGCTTGAAGTAGAATATTTTGATCGTGATGCGTAGTACTTAAACTAGATTATTAACGCTAGCTGTGAAAATTTGAGGAAATTTATAGAACAATCGTAGAATAATTTGTAGAATAAATTGATAGTGACGATTGTTTAATTTAACTATGCTATAATTTATCCTCTACGTTTAATTTCAATCGAATTAAATTTTTAGAACTCCTTGAAAGTAACGGTTATTTAATTTAACTATGCTATAATGTATCGTCTATGTTTAATTTTAATGGAATTAAATTTTTTGGTAAACCATGGATATTAATGAACCGGCTTTAACGTGGACAGATCAATTCGCTCATTTATTTCCACTAATTCGAAAAATAAATTAATTAAGAGCGCACCTGTTATGAATGCACTAATAAATATCGTATAACCGCGTTAATTATCGTCAGGATGAACGAATATCGGGAGTAATAATTAATGCCTAATTAGATCGAATGCTCCACATCGGCGAAGAATATTGGCTCTCATTATTGAAATCTTAATTACTTCGATAATCAAACTAACCGAGGACTTTATTGTCATCTTAAGAAAACGAAATCGTTTTACAACCTCTAGCTTATAAATTATATTAAAGCGAAACCATGCAGAAATATTTTATTTTCAAAAGCAGAGTGCAATAAATGAAATATCTCGTTACATGCATCAATTTCACGTCTATCTGAAAACAAAACGTCAGAAAAATTCACTCGTGATTAATTATAACCAGATACTGGAGTAGTAATTTGTACAAAATTGCTCGTTTCAATTTCTCATTTAATATTGGAAACCCTATTTAAATAAATTTACATCGATTCGCAATTCGTAAGGAAATTTATGTTTAACATTTTGAAATACTATGTTTTGTCCACTGTACATTATGAAAAGGATTTATCGTAGGTAGCATATGGAAAAAATTATCCTTAAACATCTGATACACCAAAAAGAATAATATAAAATAANGTTGTATTTTATAATTTCCAAGTGTATAATATCTCTTGAAACAATTTCCTCGTGAAAATATGAATGCAAAGGGTTAATTAAATACCCAAAAATCCGAAAAATTTCTCTTAAATTAAGGAAAGCCTGATAAACTCCCGTCTAAATAACACCAAGTTAATATTTCGAAGCACGATGAGCCATTAACCCTTTGCACTCGGCAATTTTTTAGCTAAAGAAGAGTAAAAATTTACTTATTTTCTAGTATAAAACTGACATTATTTTTTTGAGTGGTAAATAAAGAATCGTATAATAATTAACACGTAGAATTATTTGATTTTGATATTTCGCATACTGTTATCTTAAATTTGATATATTAATTAATATGGGTCTTCAAAATTTCATGGTGACCGACAGTCGCCATTCGAGTGCAAAGGGTTAATATATCAAATTTAAGATAATACAACAATATACGAAATATCGAAATCAAATAATTTTACGTGTCAATTATTGTACGATTTATGATTTACCACAGAAAAAAATGACGTCAGTTTTATAACAGACAATCTGAAAATTTCTGCTTTCTCGTAGCGAAAAAATCGTCGAGTGCAAAGGATTAATCCTTTTCCAATCTATCCAAACGTTCACCGAACATTCGCCTAATTTTTCCGCTATTCCGAAATTCATCGAACTTCTTTGAACCCGAAACCAAGAGCTTTCATTAACCGAAACCGTCAGCAAGAGCGGGAACCATCGCGGCGTGAGTTGAAATACGTAATCAGCGAGGGAAAATGGTGGATGATCGTTGATCGGCGGAACATAAGTAGACCCAGGTCGCCATTCCTCGCGCGAAATTGCCGCGGAGTTTAATACCGCGCACAAGCGAGGCTGAAATTCAATCTGCACCCTTTAAACTCAAAGCAACGGGAAGGCCTGTTCGGCGATGAGAATGCCTGGCGCTAAAAACGATATTCCATTGCGGTTGGAATAAATATCCCGCGCATCAGAGGCCACTTTGATGCCGGCCAATTGACCATAATGGGCCTGGCGTATCGAAACGAGGAGAACGCGTGGGCCAGAGACGATGGAAACACGAACGGAAGAAGTATCCGTGGGCGCAGGTGGCGAAGATCGATAGGCAGAGAGACGATCTGTCGTCTCTGGTCGAACATCGAACCTCCTTCGTTCTACGATCGGCAGACCTTGTAAAGCACGTGGTGTGAAACTAACGCGATTGCGTGGCCCGAG
The DNA here is from genome assembly GCA_002201625.1 of Euglossa dilemma. Classification (NCBI taxonomy): domain Eukaryota; kingdom Metazoa; phylum Arthropoda; class Insecta; order Hymenoptera; family Apidae; genus Euglossa; species Euglossa dilemma. The sequence goes on along the minus strand of NIJG01000020.1, from coordinate 85,053 downwards.
CCGAAGGGATCGATGTCTAAGCCGAGGATCAAACAAGCCTCTGCCGTTCGATGTCGTTATCGCCGAGAGCTCTTCCGCGTTACCCAATTTTCCCCTCTCTTATCGCCAGGCTCGCATTAACCACGCGTCCCTGCCACGCCGATCAAAAATTTATATTTACCGATACGCCATTAGCCACGGTAAATTAAGTTATTAAGAAGGAACCAGAGTAGGGGAAGAGTGGAAAAATTAAAGAAAAGCGAGGCAGGGTTCCTGGATCGGACGACCTTCGCCTCGCGGAGATAAGAGAGTTTGCTCCTGGAAGTATATATCGCGTAGAGAGGGACTGCTATCGAGTGGAATAATCTCGTTATGTTTTCCACCGGGTGATCCGACTTTTTTACGACGATTTTTAAGTATCCTCCGCCATTGCGATCTTACCAGCTATGGCTGCAAACGTAAACCGTTGACGACCAACGCCATCGTTCACCTGCAATTCTTTCTACATGGTGAAATAGATGAGAAACTGTGTAAAAAGCGGTAAACGACGGAGAAAGAGATTTCTGTGGTTTGAGGATAACGTTGAATAACAACCGTGACGAAAATTTGTCGAATATGAGTAAAATATATTAAAGAATAAGGCAATTCTTCCTATGGTAGATTAAATGAATAGGAAACTGTGTAAAAAACGGTAAACGATTGAAAAAAAGATTTCCGTGGATCGGTGATAACGTTAAATAATATCTTTGACGAAAATTTGTCAAACATGAGTAAAATATATTAAACGATAAGGCAATTTTTCTTATGGTGAGTGAAATAAGTGGGAAACTGTATAAAAAGCGGTAAACGACGGCAAAAGAGATTTTTGTGAATCGGGAATAACGTTAAATAACACCTGCAACGAAAATTTGTCGAATATGAATAAAATATATTAGCTCTTTGATGCATAGAATTTCAGAAAATAAAATAGATCCATGTTGCATGAAAACTTTATTGCGTTTTAAATTAAACAAAATTCATATTTTTTATTAACAAAGGTACTGCATAATATAGAAACATAAAAAAGTAATAGTAATTCAATTCAATTTGTTATTACAGGGTGGAACTGAAATAATCTCACAGTGCCTATTGCAATATTTCGAGATGGATTTAAAAATGTTCTACCATGCATTACCGTGCATCGAAAAGGTGAGATATTTTTAATCATACCGTGCCCTAAAGATTTAAAGCAATTCTTTCTACATGGTGGTTGAAATGAGTGGGAAACTATGTAAGAAGCGGTAAAGGAAAGAAAAAGAGATTTTTCCATAGATAGGGAATAATATTAAAATTGTACTCGTGACGAAAATTTGTGGAATATAAATAATATAAAATATATTAAACGATAAAAGGTAAAGAGTGACTGATATATTTATTTTAGAATTTTGTCTTGGCGTGAAAAATTTTAACGTACATTCTTTGGAATTGAATTTTGATGGAAATTTAAGTGTAATCGAAAATGACAGCGGATAAAGATGCAACTTAATCGCATTTAGTCATTAGCTGCAGCGATGACAAGAGAAATTTCAAGTTTCCCGCTAAGCGAAAAGATTGACACATTGACATGTGCTAAAGACAGGCTATTAGCAATATGTAATACCTACGGGAAGATTGCATTATCGATTCTATTAACGTCGAATTATCTTTGATGCTCGGATAATGTGCATAGGCGTACTTTGCAAATAAACGAGCCCTCTTTTCGCATTTGCAACGTGTAAAAGAGAAATTCGAAAATTGCTCGCGAATTTTCTGCGCGTTATCAAATCTATTCGATCGCCGTTTATTGCTAATAAAGGTATTGAAAATTATAGTCGATATTGAGTTTCAAATATCACGGAAAGAGTTAATTATTACCCAAAATTCCGTGGTAATTTGAATTCTTTCCCTACCGAAAACTTGTACAAAATATTTTGCGCTACAAATTTTTCGACATTTATAAAAATTGCATGTCATCGTGACATTGTCGGCTAAGGAATTTAATAAAAAAATTCGTCAGCATCCGGACACATCCCGCTACATGCTAATTTGTTCATTCGTCACGCTTGACACCGATGTGACGCAAACATTCTGCAATTTCGATTTCGAAATCCCTTCCACCGTTCATGAAAAGTAATTACGAAACTAGTCGAAGTGAAAAACCTTAAAAAAAAATGTACTTTATAATAAAGTAAAATTGCTTTTGACAAAATGGTGAAAGATCAAGTTCGTGGGTTATGTACAATTAATTTTATAGTTTATAAAGCATTTCATGTGCACAGCGTTCGATATTTAGAAAAGAAATACGCGTCTTTTAGACCAATTTCGTAATTTCCGACGCAATTATCGATAAAAAATCAAAAAATATCGCGTAAAAATTCTAAAATAGAACGATAAACAAATTTCGTAATCTCCGACGCAATTATCGATCAGAAATATCGATGAGAAATTGAAAAATGTATAGAAATTCTAAAATAGGGCGATAGACCAATTTCCGAATCTCCGACACAATTATCGATAAGAAATCGAAAACCATCACATAGAAATTTTAAGATGGAACGATAGATCAATTTCGAAATCTCCGACACAATTATGAATAAGAAATAGAAAAATATCACGTGAAAATTCTAAAATGGAACGATCGAGAGTTTACTTTTCGGTGAAAATTTCCGTAGATATCCGAGTGGTAGAAGTGGATGCGGCGATAGGTAAGGGTACGTAGTGCAATTACACTTTCCCCTTAGAAAATCGTGTCACGTCACGGGAGGGTGCTGGATGCACCGACGTTATACCTACGTGATTCGCAACCTGCAATTTCACACGCGTTTACAGTCGGTAACGTATCCGAAGCTGCGATAATACAACAGAATTCCATATAAATTCATGAAGTCGAGTATAGCTGCATGGATCGCGGTTTCGGGCGATGATCCAGTATCAATTATGACACGAATTTGGGAACTGAATTTTTCCGTTATTATTACATCACGACACGCTACGAATATAATGTTGTTGTTGTAACAAAGATATTTTCATACAATTCGAAAATTTGACGAATTCTTCCCATTATTTTTCCATGCAAAATTTCGAAGCGCTAATTAAAATGCTAAAACTAGTTTTAAGATATAAATAGTTATAAATCAAAATCCAGAGAAGCCTTTAATTTAAAAAAAAAAGCTATACTATATTAAAAGTATCGATATTCCTTCCTTGCCAACCTAATATTTTGAAATTTAATATTCATTTCAATAGAGAGTGTAAGAAATTGAAAAAGCTAAATTTTATTAAGTTTACTCGAGAACCAACAGAGCGCCACTCTCTCTTTCTCTGATATTTCCAATATTGCAATGTTCACTTACGTAATAGGGATTTCCTCGCATTGTATTGCTCTTCTGTGGACTCAAGAGAACTGAAGAGAAAATAAGAGAAAGATAAAAATCTTCCTTTGCATTATATAATGATAGGAAGATATAAGCTCCCTTTGCTCCGTTACAAACGAGTAGCTAGAATCGATTATTTCCATTGCGTAAAATGAAATAAAATTCCGAAAAAAAAACGCGGGAAGAAGAAAGAATCTCTCATAACAATTACAAATTCAAGTAAATATCCCGTTATTAAACAACGTCAAAGACGGTATATAACAAATTAACGAATAAAAATTACACGATGCGGTATCAACGATACGCGTGTATCGGATGCGATCGATTTGAAATCATAAAATTCATAAAATTCACGAAACAAAGAGCAGTCATGCAGGTAGCATGATTTTGAACATCCTCGACAGGGCGATCGCAGAGATGTTTCAACGCAGACAAATCAAGCTGCTAAAGAATAGAATCAAAGGAAGCAACGAAAGCCAGGCTCAGCCATAATTGGATAAGTTTCATCGGGAAAAGAAGTTGCAGGAATCCCGTTGCATGGGAAGTTCTGGCCGAATGGAAAGATTTACATTTGCACGGGGAATAGGAGGTAACGCTCATTTGGTTTGGATTCAGTTTCAGATTAAAAGTAATCCAACAACCCTGGTAATATGCCGGTACAAGAGGCAGAGCCCGGCAGGATAAACTCCGAGCTTGCACAGGATCTTTTTGTCCCTGGTCGTCGCCTCGAATCCTCGCCGCGGCGAATTTTTATGGAAATTTAATGGGCCCGGCCGACGTTACCGACTCGCACTTTATACGTTTCAAAGAACGCCGTAATACGATCGAGGCGCGTGAAAATCTGGCTGATGTTTATTATGCAAAGGAGCGTTTATTATTCAACGAGATGTAACAACTAACAAGCTTACTCGTGCTTAAGCTTCTCCCGATCGGCCGTGAACCAACCGTGAACCAACCGTGAACCCGGAGTATTCCCTAGCGTTTCCTCCACAATCAAATTATCTAGATTTCCATCGTGTTTCAGGGATATACTCTGTCTTCAACGAACACCGTTCACCTGTCTTACAAAGGATGCAAGGTTTCAGGAAGATCGTAACACCGTGCGAATTTTTATTTCTTTTTCTACGTGTTAGAGTATCGCTAAAAATAAAATTCTATAGGTCAACGATGTAAGGGTAGTAAACCCTTTGTTTGTCACCGCGTGTCTTTTATTTTCTTCAATGCAGTCCAATTTTCTCGAATCCAGTACAGACTACTGGATAGTTTTAGATCTACTCTACACTACACTACTCTTGTTTTAGGTCGAACCATAAGTAACCTCCGATGCAACTAGGTAAAATCTGAAGATGGAGGAACGTGAGATTTAAATAAATACGCCGTGATTCCTGGACAGGACTTTATTTTATGTGCGGGAGGTGGGGACCGATGCGGAAAATGTAAAGTTCACTTTCTTGGGGAAAGATCCGTGATGATCTGCAGGCGCAAACGAACTGTACTGCTTTCCCTTCCCAATTCAACGTCGAGGTGGTCCGCGTGTGGGTCCGTGGGTCATGGGGCCCTGGTTGTAAAGACATAAACCAAGTCCCCATTGACCAATGCGAAGAGGATGGACCACCGCAGGGGGTTTAGTGGGTAAGAATCCCACAGACCCCCGGCCTCCCCCCTCAGGGGGCCGGGACATCTTTGGAAGATTCCCCCTGCGACAGAAGTCCTGCGACCTGAAGTCCTCGACGTCGCGAAGGAGAAGAAAAACCCGAAAGACCTTCGCTTTCTACATCTGTCGTGTGTCCCTATAAATCTATCGTTCGTCATAGTGATGAAAATCGAGGCTTTTTTAACACTGAACGTGCCATGATTTAAATCATTGTTTTCCATATTTTCATTAAAAATTCCGCGTTCAACGAATTTTTCTCATTTTTCTTCCGATATACGTATAGATAGTTTTTCAATATGTCTCCTGTTATTCTATTTTTTAAAGCTTCTACTTCTTTTCCTGTCACCGGTCATTGTACTCTGATAGGTTTAGTGTTAAACAGGATTATAACAGGAGATGAACCTAATTGTTACCTATGACAATATCGTCCGCAAAAGACAATGACTCGATAAGGATCAACCACCTCTATCAGATTTGAAAGCAAACATCCATGGAAAAACAATTTTACTGTCTGCATTGTGGAATTGTTGAGGTGTAATTCATCGCAAGTTGTTGAAACCAAATTTAACGATTACCGTGGATAGATACGTCAAGCAGTTGCAAAGAATGCAAAAGAAACTGTGAAAACGAAGAAAAAATTCTTGATACAGACTACCGCCTTTTCTGTTCCTTAGAAAACTTTTTGAATGGAAAAACCTTCGATTCTGAAGAATCGACAGTCCTTCAGGCTGTCGAAAATTTCTTCCAGTTCGAACCAACCGCATTTTAAATGGAAAGAATTGATAAACTGTCAAGAAGATGGAAGAAGGTCATAGATAATAGCGGTGAATATATAATAAATTAATATGATTTGATTATTTAATGTTACGAAGTTATTCATAACTCGACCTAATACAATAAATATCGTATTCTTCCATCGTTTAAGTTTTATTTCACTATAACCTCTGAACACTATACGTGGAAATGTAAAAGTGAAAATACAGGAGAAAGTGTAATTAATTTACCCTCCATTTTATTTTAATTCTGGAGGAGAAAATGCTTCACGGAAGGCAATAGATTAATTATAAGGGAAAATCGATGTTGCTTTCATGAATAAGGTTGTTAACATCGGTCGGGGTATATCAGGGGTTTTATTTAAAAATGGAAGACCACGAGGAATGTGGAGAATAGCGAAAGATTACAGGAGCTTCTTATTCTCGTAAGTGGATGAAAAAATTTCCTGAAGCGAAGCTAATGAACGTTCAAACTTTGTAAAAAGGAATGGAGCCTTTCGAAGATGAAGTTTATACTGAACATTATTTGGAAACGGGCTCTACTAAACCCTGGTGAAACTAGGAGAAGGTAAGGAGCAAAATGGGAATTGAAAATATCGAGAATCCTCGACGTTGCTTCTATCTCGTTATATCTTAAAAGTTACGCGAAAATGTGCGAAATAACGCTCGAAAATGGATCAATCGCTTAATAACTACTTAGCAACCCCTTAAAACAGTTCCAATTTTATTTCACATTTTCTTTATAATACTTACTACCCTAATATCTACTCTAGTGTCTCCGAAATACTAACTTCTTTGCAATTTTAACCGTGACACGTTGTTGAACGTCATAATCGTTCTTTTTGTAAAATAATTCAATCCTTGAAAGGTTAATTCTTGCCTCCTATTTTTATCTTTCCTCGCGTAATTAACAAAATTCTGCAAAGACAGATTTTAAACTCTACAATGATCCCTTGATGGTAATTAACTTTATTACTCTGATCCATATTCCCTATATTTGAAATTGGTACAGCAAATTCTCCAAAACCGGGCCTCGCTTTACACGTATTTACTTTGACGTACGGACGAAATACATATATAGAATTAATAATAGTAAACTTGCTAAATACACATTAAACATTTGCAGCTGCACGCGCACGGTCGGTATTGTTTAGAATTATATTACCAGTTAAAGTCCGACGTGCATCTGCATACGGAAAACAACGAAAATGAAACTTCGCAGTTGCGTATATATTTGCTGGGATATTAGTAAAGTAAAGGTAAATTTATAAGCTTGATCGAGTTCCTAAAATTTTTTCACAAACTTATAAACTAAAATTAGACCGCGTAATGGGAAACGGAGGAAAAACATGGAATCCTGGGAACTCAATTATAGCATGACGATAATCCGTAGCGACACTTGCAGCGACGAATTAGCATGAGAGGAAGGATACCAAATACCGGCAGTCACGAATAGGTAATCATGCAAACTATTCCGATTATCGTTCCGATATATTTCCTCCTATCTATCCTCTGCATCCGTCGGAATATTTTATTAACGATCGCACGTCGAATTCGAAGAATTTTTAACCCTATGTAACCGGAATTATGACAGAATAAATACAGAAGAATCATGAAAACTTAAGGAAGAAGAATTGTATTTTTTTCTATAATTAAAAATTAAATAAAAGTAACTAAAATAGAGGAAAGAAGGAAAGATATAGCAATTTTGAAAAGTTAACATTAAAAATATCAGCAACTCTCTAAATACTCTCGGAATATTGGAAAGTAAAATACTATAGCAACTCTGAAAAATTAATAAAGCTTAAAGAAAGAAGAATTATATTTTTTGCGTTAATTAGAAATGAAATAAAAATACCTGAAATAAAGGAAAGAAAGAAAGATATAGCAATTTTGAAAAGTATAAATGACTATTTTTCTAGCTACGTAAATTACTAGTTCTTTCAAAAAAATAAACGCGCAGATTTATTCACCGTATTTGATGAAAACCTCGAAACTGACTTCTTTATTATCGGTCACAGACTATTCTCTCGTCTTAAATTTTTCTTAGAACTGTGAAAAAATTCTAAGGATATAAAACAAGTATTACTAATCGAACTTTCGTTCGAAAACTCTAAAAATTCCGATGGCACGTGGCCCAGACAGAGCAAAATCGGTACCTCGAGCTGTTTCTTCCAAACGTGTCGAAGAATAACACGCAACTGAGACAGGAAATCCTGTGCGAAAATTAGCCAGGAGTCTGTTCGAGCCTGACAATGTTTACGTTTCGTCTTATCTACGAGCCACGCCTCTCACTACGTTATCTTTACCCCGACTTCCTTCCCGCCAATGTAACACAATATTGTAGGCGAAGCAGTTAAACATTTTCTGCATTATATTATAG
>NIJG01000020.1:58283-76824 GCA_002201625.1 Euglossa dilemma | reverse complement strand
ATAATTTAATTATATTTTAATTACATAATTAATATTTATTATTGAATATAATTAATTTAGCATTATAAACCGGCACGAACTTATGGGATCACCTAATATAAAATTTCAACCGAACAATTGGCAAGAGAAAATCAGTATATCACTATGGTATAGTGATCTAGAGCATAGAATCTTACATTACGGTATCATAAAAAGATATGACAATTCTAAGAAGTTAGTTATTCAATAAAATTCTACGATGCTAAGTAATTTGCGTATCGTGTAAAATTTCGATGAAACAAATGATGAAAAAAACGAGTATCACGATGATATATTAGGTCGTTCGGAAAGTCATTTCATTTTCTCCTAATAGAGGACCTAATTGTATTTTTTCACAGACAACTTCACACTTCAGCCGCATAAAAAAAAAAAGAAAGAGAAATGACTTTTCGAACGACCCAATAGAATGATTTACAGCTACAAGTCTTGTGTTTTTAAATATTCACGCTTCTAAACAAGTTGAACCATTGATCGGAGATTAATGAGCAAGTTAGTAGTAGCGGTATAAGTATTGTAGGTTAAAGGTGTGGGAGAAGTGCTTCAACTAAGTAAGCTTCTACCCCTCCTACAGCCACTTCCGGCACTAACGTGGCTTCCGACCATGCCAGCAGGTATTAGCTGTCCGCAGTCAAACGATTTCAGCGTGTATCGTCGAAATTGTAATTGCACTTTCATCCGTTCCCGGACTACGGTCTAACAGACGACAAATCCGTCCCTCAAACGTGTATCGAGTTCCATTTGGTTAAAAGACTCGTTTAACTTCCAGCTCGACAAAGCTCGTAATGACCGATAATCGGAGATGATACTTTGAAAGGAATCCGGCATGGTAATCTGCATGCAACGATACCCTTTTACAAATTCCGTGAAAACTAAAAAATTGCAACGAAATCGTAAAAATCGGTTTATGTATCTAACGACGAATAATTTAATTTGATAAATTCAAGATAGAGATTAATGGAATATTATTAAAATTATGTGAAAACTAAAAAATTGCAACGAAATCGTAGAAATCGGTTTATGTGTCTAATGACGAATAATTTAATTTAATAAATTCACGATTGAGATTAATGGAATATTATCGAAATTGCATGAAAACTAAAAAAATTTTAACGAAATCGTAAGGATCGGTTATATCTCTCTAATGACGGATAATTTAATTTGATAATTTCAAAAGAGAGATTAATGGAATATTATCGAAATTTGGTGAAAATTGAAAAATCGTAACGAAATCGTAATAATTGGTTTACGTATCTAACGACGAATAATTTAATTTAATTTAATAAATTTAGGATAAAGATTAATGGAATATTATGGAATACGTGGATAACTAATATCTTCACCCCTTCCTATCAAATATAATTTCCAATAGCTTACCATCATTTAAATACCATCATAGAATTTTAAAAATTTGATATACCTATAATTCCACATGCTGTTCTAAGTATCCTAGCTTTAGGGTCTGAAATTAATAAACTATCTATACTTTAAAACGATCGTAAACGATAGCGTGGTACGAAAGCTTCGAAACTCAACGCTAAACCCAATACTAAAGGCACAGGGAACAGGAACGATGATAAAAGCGGCGGAGGTGATACGGGAAACATAGAGATGGGGAACGATCCAATATCGGAGACAACGTGGACGTAAGATTCGAATGCAAAAGCTCCGAAACCGTGGGAACTGTTAGCAGAATCACTGAGATCGCGAAACCAGGTATTCGATACGGCAAGAGCAACAAAGTCGATACTTGACACCTTCGAGCTATAGCGCCTAATATAATACCCTGTGTTATCACAACCAATATTAGGTGTGTCGATGACGAAGAACCCGGTATCTGATACCTCAACTTAACTCGATATTATACACACGAATCGCGAAATTTGCCATGCTAATCAATCAAACCAGACATGAACCGGTTCGAGATAGTACCGAGGACTATAAATCCGAGAAATCGATTCAGATTCTTGACGATTTAACCAGTTAGCTATGGGACCCCCTTTTGAGAACGCGTACCTATATCGCGAAAGACATGAGTTCATCTGAAATTTTTTATTTTTTATTTGTTCCTTTTATTCCGACTTGGCCTCGAAATATTCTGAACATAAAATTTGAGAATTTTGTCTTTCACAAAAATTACAATGCAAACAGTCAATGATCGTCACTTTTTACGCATCACTCCATGACGAGTATACTCGTTAATTACAATTAACTGGTTAATAAAAACACGGGACAGGTGAATCTGGGTAGACCTGGATACCGGAAATTGTGATATTAATGCTAGAACTATCAAAGAGATAGGAAATGACTCTTTTGAGATATTTTATTTTCACAATTTCTGAAAATATAGAAACTGCTTTTGATAAAATTTTTGCCTTCTTTGATTCAAATCGAAAAACAATTGTTTACGATTATTCATCTTCCTCGTACCACTACGATTATCTTCATTCGTGAAAAATATATATAGCAAGTGTTTTACAATTTCGTTTTTTCCCCAACAGAAAAATTTGTCGAATTCGACCGTTCATGATCAGGTGAAACATGTTGGCTTAAAAATCGTGTTTCATTTTTATACAAAAAAATGAAATGACTTTCCGAGCAACCCAATAAAATCGTCGGGAAGAATATCTAAAATATGGAAGGAAATGCGAGGAGATAATCCGATTATTCAGATTCGATAATGATAGGAGCTTGGAAGAAATAATTCAAAAGACCTTGAAGCCGCAACATCGGATATCGGAAATCAAAAAAGGATACGTAATACCGTTATATTAAACTGCCGAGGATCTCGTGGACCTTAAAGACTTTGGGAACAGGAGATACCCCTGGAACCTGCGGATCCCTCGATAGCCCCTGGAACCTCTGGATAGCCTCCAATCCCCTGAGAACTTTCAAACTTTCCAACGTTTAAAAAATCCCCCGAGAACCCTTCAACTTCCGGATCGCTCTGAATTCAGTTAGATACTTGGAACCTTCGAGTGACACCGGATCCTCTTCTATCAATACAACTGGGAATCACTTCAAATCCTTCGATTATTGCTTCTCATACTTGTAACATGGTTTCTCGATCATTCAGGGATCGAACAGTTTTTTTTTCGCGATGAAATTATTAAAGATACGGTTATTGTATCGTTTTCATTTCACGACAGACGGAAATTGATCGCTAAAATTCTGTGTCACGCGATGGATAGAATTTTAATTCACACCCAATAGCTGTCGATGCATCCTTTTTATGTTTATAATTGACCCTTTGCACTCGGTGATTTTTTAGCTACAAAAGAGTTGAAATTTACAGATTTTTTCTGGTGTAAAAATGATATTATTTTTTTTCAGTGGTAAATAAAGAATCGTATAATAATTAACGCGTAGAATTATTTAATTTCGATATCTCGTTATATTATTTTTAATTTGATATAGTAATTTAAATGGGTCTTCGAAATTTCACGGTGACTGATAGTCGCCACTCGAGTGGAAAGAGTTAATAATTTCAAAAAAAGGAGATTTGCTTCATTCCTCGATTACTTAAATTTATTTGGATTTTCTTTATTTGGTCTATGAATCCAAGTCTAATTCAATTTACCTACGATCGTGTCACGCGATGGATACAATTTTAATTCACACTCGACAGCATCGTTTTTATGTTTATAATTAATAATTTTAAGAAAAGGAGATTTACTTGAGAATATGGTATTCCTCTGATTTTAGCACCTTCTCCTACACGGTGCCAGATATAGGTAGAGAGAATCATAAAATCTACGAAGATTACATTATATTTCTGCTATATACAGAAGACTTTTCCCATTTCTTTCTTTTCTTTTTCCTCTTTTACAAATGTACAATGTATAATTTGTCAATATTGATTTTCTTCGATTTTTTGAAGAGCCTAAGAATTAGAAGAGATTGATTAATTAATAATATTTCGTAATTAATAATTTTAGATTATAAATGAAGTACTGTTTAAAAGAAACTTTGCACGATAACGTGAAACGCATAGCGCGTATATTTAAAAAAAAATTTCATCGTAACTTCAATTCTAATTTAGTAACGACATCCCGGTAATTTCCGTTCCGATTGTACGTGTTTTAATTTTCCATTCTCGCGGAAACGTAACAAAAGTATTTCGCGACACGATTTTCCAACAATCCGGATCTTTTTCAAGCGAATGCTAATTGGTTATTTCCGAAATGGTCGGTATTGTGTCGCAGTTTTAAAATTTCGGGCTAATGTAAAATAAATTTTACAAACAGTAAGCCCGGGCAATAATTTTTCAAGCGTTCCTCGGTAAACGAAAATACTCGTAAACTTTTTCATTTCAATGAAAAGCCGACAGTTCAAATCTGTTAAAATAATGCTCTGTTTGAATTTCAATTGATTTCCGCTCCGGCAAATAAACTTGTTTTTACATGAATTCTTTCGTAAATTGGACAAATATTTTTCATTATAACAAAACAAATCCGTTTACATAGATTATCCAAATTTAAAGCTCTTTCCGGCTGTTAATAACAAATAAAAACCTTTCCAAAATTTATTACGTTAAATTACGAACAAAGATGCCATCACCAAACTTATTCGCGATTTATAAAAATAATTAACACATTCCTAAATTACTTTATACCCCATATGCTAATATATGCACTGACTCATCCTACAAATAGCTAATTCGCTAATTTATTAATTTATTCTCTTACGATTAGATAAATCCAAACATCCCTGAGTGTCCTACACAAGAGTCCGGAGACTTATAAAAATTTCTCATAAGTCGAAAAACCTCTAGATTTTTCCGATACGCGATTCTCGATCCCATTAGATCCTAAACCCAAAACTACTCTTGAAAAAATCGCGTCACAGAGCATGGGAATCGCTTAAAATTTCCTCAAGACCAATTACGGTCCGGAGAATTATAAAAATTTCTTATAAGTCGAAAAACCTCTAGCTTTTCCCAACACGCGATTCTCGTTCCCATCAAATCATAAACACAAAACTACCTTTCAAAAAATCGCACCACCGAGCATAGGAATCGCTTAACATTTCCTCAAGACCAACTGCGGTCCGGAGACTTATAAAAATTTCTCAAGCAAAAGAAATCATAGTCTCTAATCGCGTTAGATCTTCCCCACACGCGATTCTCGATCTCAGCAGATCGTAAACCCAGCTACCGTTCAAAAAATCGTGTCACCGAGCGTAGGAATCACTTAGCATGCCCGCGAGATCAATTGCGGCCATAAATATAATTGCATAAAAGAACCGTTAGCATTATACCGATACGGTTGTACCGACGATCTGTGCCAATTGTTCGGCCGAGGGAAGCAATAAAGTCCGGCCGTCAAATTTAATCGCCGGCCATAGATCTTGGAGGAAGCAGCAACAATCGCCAAGCGGGCCGCCATTATACCGTAGCTGGCTGGTTCTTTGTCGTAACGGAATCGCGTAAAGCACGGACTAATAACGCGTCAACGTAGAGGACAGACGAGAGATAGAAACATAAAAACGGTGATTATCGACGTGAACGTCCGCGAAGAGGAGAAGGCTGCTCGCGTGTTTCTCGACTCGCTTGGCTACGAGAGAGAAAACGGGAAGAAAAGCGGGAGAGAAGGCTGGCTAGCGGGTAGTTTGCAGCTAGTAGCCGAAGAAGAACAAAAAGATTTGGCGGAGAGAAGGGCGATAGAAAGGAAAAAACGTGGGGAACGCATTGGAGTATCGTGGAAGTGGCGATTACCTTCGCCGAAATGCCTTGCCAGGGCAATTTCCACGGTCCGCAATCCGCGATCTAAAAGCAAGGGAGTTTCAATCGTTGAAGCGGTGATGCGGCGCAAGTTTCTCATTGACCTAAATTCTTTTTCAGCCAACATCCACTTTGTTCCCTGTTGCTCCGACCCTCTGACACGCCACGACCCTTCCCCGACCGCTATACGCATTCCAATACGTGCGCAGACGTTCCACCCTTAACTCCGCTGCTTTGCCGCTCTCGCGAGAATGTCGATGAAAATGTGGGAAATTTCTTAGATATTACCTCTCGCCGGCGCGGACCGACGCTAAGCGAATTCCGAATTCCGCGATGAAAAATATATATCGCCTGCGGAAAATCGATGGCACCTCGTTCGCCGCCGCTTTTAATACGCTACCCGCACCACGCCGTGGAATCTTGTACTTGGACCTGTCGCTGTTCCACTTCGGGCCACGGAAAAATTGCCGCAGTTTCACGGACGAGGACCTACGAGTGTCGGATAAACTCCCCACCATGTCGATCTTTCAGCTCGCACCCTGCAACCCTGGTAATTTCTTATCCAACGGTCGCGGATCCCGTCACCGTCGCGCAAGATGCAATTCCATTGTGCGGTTGTTGAAGCGAGAATTTCGGATTTTTTTCCAATTTCGTCGCTTCGTTATTTACCGTGACTCGAGAGGTTTTGTTTTAAAAAGAAATTAATGGCGAGCGAGCAGTATTTATCATTGAAATTAAGATGTGCAGGTATCTTGGGCTGATGAGCCTTGAGAAAAGAAATAGCGTTAATGATTATAAAATTCATTAAACCATTAATGAAAGAAATTGGATACAGGGAGATTGGATTGTTTCGAATGTTTAAAAAATGCGAGAAAAGAGCGATCGAAGAAGATAGCATAAGTATGAAAGGAAACGAAGTGCAAGGTTTAAATAAGAACGATAGAATATAAATGGGTCAGAGTTCGAGTGCTCAACTGAGAGTTGAGAGTTGTCAGTGTCAAAATAGTCAGTAGTCAAGTGTCAGTTATTAAGAAAAGGTTAGCTATTATTTCGAATAAACCACCCAAAATTCCTACTCAAAGTTTCAGTTCGTTCAACAGTAAAATCCTACATTATTATGAAACTATTCAGTTTTCATTCCGAATAGATTCTATAGATTTGCAGAGTGGAGTATATAACGTGACCATCTCGATTATCTTCGACCATTCAATTGTTGAAGAGACAATATAAAATTATTCTGTGGTGAACGATAGGATTTTTGTCAACCGATTTAGAGCAGACTGAGAAGATCGATTTGTGAGAGTTGTCAGTGTCAATTTAGAATAGTCAATAGTCAAGTGTCAGTTATTAAGAAGAGATTAGCTACTATTTAGAATAAACCATTTTTATTATTAAAAAAGACTTCGCTTCCATTATCCAACCAATATTTCTACTCAAAGTTTGAGCTCGTCCAGCAACAAAATCCTACATTATTATGAAACTATTCAATTTTCATTCCGAATAGTTTCTCATATCTCTCATCACCTCTCATATCAAATCTCTCTTCATTCCTCGATTATCATCGATTATTTAGTTGTTGAAGTGACGATATAAAATTAATCTGTCCTAAACGTTAGTATTTTCGTTAATCGAATTAGAGCAGACTGAGAAGATTGATTTGAAACGAAAATGATCGAAGTAGTCACGTCACTGACACTAACGAATAGGAAAATACATAAGAGATGAATAAATCGTTTAACCCCATAACATACAATGACGAGTTAGACTCGTCATTTATTTCTTTCACTTTGGTAAGTATTTTACTCCATTGTATGTCACGAGATAAGTTTTACGAATCAATCTTATCAATAAAAATCCAATATTTAAAAAGGAATATATTCAGCTTCCGTTCTCTAGTTCAACTTAGCGAAATAAAATAATATTTTTCAATCGCATCAAGTGTATTTAATTCGTATGTTAAGAGGTTAAATTAATATTAAAATTAAAAGTAAAGATGGAAGACCTTTCTCGAGTGTAAACTGCGATATTCCGATCGGACGATAAGAAGCCTAAATCCAAACTAATAAGTAGGCCTCCATTTTATCCGTGACGGCAATTCCACGCCGTTTGCTCCTCAATTACGTCGCCAGGCTGTGTGTCAGTGACCGAATTATCACTCACCGCGAAATATCCCGGGGATATCGACGAAGTCACCCTATCTCGCCTCGAAGACGTCTCCAAAACGAGGAACGCGGCACAGAAACGTCAGGTCGGGGGATGAAACGGGCCAGAGCCGTCTCTCGCGATTTTAGAGCCGCTAAACAGCCTTACCCGGGACTGATTAAACTTTTTAATTAACGAATAACAGCGATTTGTCAGATAATACCGTGCGAATTGCGCGGTGGTGAGAAAGCCCGGGCGTTAACGCGAAAGTCGCCGGTCCTGCGACTTATTTAATTACACGCAATTAGCAGGTACACCGGCTAGCGGGTGCATCGATTGAATGAAACTGCCGGGCAATTCCTGGAACGACCGTGCAAGGCCCGGGAATGAATTCAGAATTTCCGTTTCCGCCAATCGGACGCGAGCCTGTGATCTTAGCAACCATTCCTGCCGATCGTTTTTCTAACAAGCTGAAACGATGTCCTTTTCCTCGCGTGCTTCACGAGAAAGTAAGCGAGAAAGGGGTGAAAGACACGAGCAAACGAACGTCTACTTGTGTAAGGAGAAGATCGAGGCTTATAATCTCGAACGCTTAAAAACGGTTTATGTTTTCCTTGAAAGTAGGTTTATACCGTTGCGCATCAGCCGATTTGCCGCGGAACAGTTTCCTAAGATTTTACGTTTTCCTTCGGGAAAATAGGTTTACCACCTCGTACTCTAGCATTTTTGCTAACCATACCTCACCTACCGATAACTATATTATATTTTTGGAATATAGAAGTTAATGTGTTATTCTGATGTCGATAAAAGTGAGAAATATTATATCAAAGATACGTTTCAAACTGCACTACGTATTTAGCTATTACATTTTGTTACAAAAATGAAGTCTATGAATGCGAATACTCCAAGTGTCGCGATTTTCACTCTTTCCACGTCTTTCAATTTTTTTTTCGGTTTTAAAACACGCTGTAAAGCCCTTTTCATACATTTCTCTTTCATCTTGGATTCAGAATCGGAAATAGGACACCTCTAAATCAAGATCATCTTCTTTATCAAAAAGTTTTAAATATTTCGTTTCCAGATCACTCAACTCCGTTATCTATGAACTTTATTAACAAAATAAGTTAATGAATTTAACATAGCGTTGACAAGGGTTGCAAAAATGAAACAGAGGATCCCTTTTCATACATTTCTCCATTGCACGAAGCTTTTCCTTTCATCTTGGATTCAGAATCGAAAATAGGACACCTCAAAATCAAGAAAAAATTAAAAATATTCTAAATATTTCTCTTTTCTTCGTTCTTTTTTTTCAAATTTCATTTCCAGATTACTTAACTCCTTTGTCCCCGAATTTTATTAACAAAATACGTTAATGAACTTAATATGGCGCTGCAAGGGTTGCAAAAATGAGATATTGTATTCGATTTCGCAAAATATGCAGCATGTCGTCACGAGGAAAAGCAAAGGGCGAAGCTCGAAACGCGCGAAGCAAAAATCGCAACCCTTTTCGCGAAGCGAGACCAAACATCGAGACGGCGAGAATATGTAGGGCAAGGTGGACCAGGTTTTGTACCTTTGAGTTCTATAAATAAAAGTTTATCGTTTACCGGGATCGATTGTACGAGAGGTAAAAATCCAAAGCTGCTGAATCGCGCGATAAATTTTTCAACGTCGACGGAGTTGAAAAGTGAGCTTCGATTTACACTTTCCTCGAAAAAGATGCGGGATTTTCTCTTTCCTCTTTTCTCTCACGCCTACGAATAAATCAAACACTTCTTTTTTCCCGTCGATATTTCGACGTTAGCTTCTTCTACGAATTTCTACGCTACTTTACTCCGATCTCTCATCTGACGTTTTACTAACATTCCTTGTAATCGTAACGATAAACAGATTAATCTGTGATCTGAATTTTCCAACGCTAATCCGAAGGAAAGGCAAATCCCAAAAGAAAGCATTAACGAACGAACCAGTCGTGTATCACTCGTTTCTTTACTAAATTTAGGATTCGCTGAATTTTGCGAGTGTGGTGTGAAAGATAAACAAAAGAGCTGAGTGCATAGGGAGAGAAAGGAAGTTCAAACTGTAGGAAAAAATATTACTAATCCACAGAGAAGGAACAATCTAGAACATTGGTTTATTCACATTAACGTAATACAATCTTATTCCAAGCTATGACAATAGACAACTGTCTCGGCTGTGACGATAACATAAGAACAAAGAAGAAAAAAAAGAAAAACAAAGGAGGATGAACCCTTCCAGGTTCACATTCGAAAAGACGTTGCATTCCAACGCAAACAATCTACTTATTTGTAAAAGTTTTGCCTGAAGGCTTGGGTGGGCGAGAGATGAGGCCTGCCCTCAAGAGGCCCCACTTAAGCACAGGCCCAAGTAGACAAATATACTTGGACAAATACAGTTGGCGTTTGGTATTAGAAATAAGCACTTGGTATTGTAAAGAGGCGTTTAGGTAATAAAGTTTTGATACAATGATTGTTTAGTTATTCATCCTGATGAAAGAAGTCCCCTCTTTATATATTATATTAACCTTTTGCACTCGAAGACTTTTTCGCCACGAAGAAACTTTCCTTACGTTTCTATGAGCTCGGTGATACAATTTATACTAAAATATTGCAAGAAAATTACACGTTTGCGTTTGGAACGAGTGAAATTATTATATTTCGATTTTCTGTGCGTACTTATTTTTAATATAGTTATTGCCTCTTATTATTTAAGTTATGGTATTAAAACGAACGGAGACTGAAAGTCGCCTCTCCAGTGCAGAGGGTTAATTTTTATCCTACGAATACAATTGTTCGGTTAAAACACATATAAATCCCTTATTTTAAACCCATAAATTTAAGATAAACCAAGATCCAATGGAAGATAAACGAGAAAGTGGGAAGTGCCGATTCAGAGATGAAATAATCGCGTCTGAAGAAAGAACTTTCTTTGGGAAACGTGAAACAACTCGTTGTTCCTGTGCAATGACTCTCGATCCTGTGTTCGACGAAGGAAGAAAGGCAGGGAATGCGTGATGGAAATTCGCTATAATAGCGAGCTACGTGTATTATTACTATCTGGCTCGTTTCCCTTTGCGCACGTTCCACATTCTCCGTCGTTCCTTCGTTCTTCCTATGTAAATGCAGCGTGATTAGCAATTAGCTGTAACAAGCTGACATCCTTCCTCATACATATCTCACGTAACGCGTAGATGCTTATCCGTGCTATTACGAATTTTAAATGATTCTATCCGAAACGGAACTGCTACGAAACCTTCCGACACGTGATGAAGGAACGAGACCTCTGATAACGAAAAATACCAGCGAAGTGAAACTCTCCCTTTTCGTATTAATTCCTTCGCATTTTCTGTTAAATATCTGCTCGAACGTGATGCATTTTTAGATAGTTCTTCGTCTACGCACCGATGTAACGCTTTGTGTAATTTCGAAGTTAAGATCGATAATAAGATAATATTAATCCCCTACGAGAGTTAAAAACGTGGTTTTATACTAGTTTATTACTCTCAGGGACGTTTTCTAAGATAAGAGGATGATATTTGGAATTTATAGCGAGAGCAAATTTTGACATAAAGTTTCATAGTGAAATTTATACTCGCCTCGTCAAATTTCTTAATTTTCGTATCCTACATACGGAGTATGATTACAAATTTAAGTGCAAAACACGGGCTGCGAAATGACTTCGAATTTATACGTTTGTTATTAATTTTAGTAATAGATACGTCAGTTTAGATCTATCTGTTATAGGAGGAAACAGGGAATTCGATAGGAACAATTCGATAGGACAAAATGGGTTTGATAGATCAGGATGAAAGATACATGGAATTTGAGTAATTCTTCCCTTTGAACTTCGAAATCACTTGAAACTCGCAATTTCGACCAATTACTCGTGATAGTGATGATTTAATTGCAAAGCAAACATCGATGTGAGTAATCCATGATTAACGAAATAGACATGAAAATATCCCTGCAATTTCGAATAGATACAGCGCCGGTGATTTATTAACATTCGACTATGCTCCAATCGATAGACAGTCATAACCGCGTGCAAACCTCGTTTACTTTTCGATAAAATATCGATAATGGTCAGCACGCGTGTGCGCTGGGAAATTTTAATTATTAGCTCCTCCGTGGAAAATGTTAGACGAACACTAATTAAACGAGATGCATACAACAGGCGAGCGTGTTGACAGAGACTCTATTTGGCTATTTTTCTCGTTATGAACTCGCAAAAAAGGTAACAAAAATACACAGAGTAATTCTACTCTTTCATTGGCCCGTCTATTTGTGAGCTTTTCTCTTATTTTTAGATAACACATCGCAGAACAAGCCTCAGGCGTTATTGTTCTCCCACAGTTCTGTTTTCAATTATCGTCCCACGCTCGCAACGAAATTATGCCTCAATTCCACGCAAGCTTGATACGCTATAACGTTCGTTCGTTCGAGGGAAAAAAAGAGAACTCTTCGGATAAAATGTAAAGCAAACAAAAAGGACCTCGCATGGCTTGTATCCTGAATTACCATGTAATTCGGTTAATCGCACCTTTCTCGCATATTAAGCGAGCGAATCTTTTTTGTTTTCCCGCGGATAGGATAGCGGTCCTTTGTTATGGAACTTCTAACGGAGAATTCGAGATAATGACGGTAAGAGATAATTGAGAGCGTTGTTCGTGTTTACGGCGAATCGTTTCAAAAACAACGCGAGGTAAAATAAAACGTAATCCGATATTACAAAACGTTACGCTATTGTAGCAAATTTTACCTGGATTAATCCCTTTCACTCGAGAGATAACTTTTAGTGCGAATTTTAGGACGAAATTCTACTATACAAGGAGAAGATTAAGGGATCAAAAGTTAGAAAAGTTTAAACACCTGTCTTTCACGAAAGTATTATACTCTTTACTGTATTAATGAAAGTATTTTACTCTTTACTACCATCGATCCACTATTCTACCTCCGATCATTTTCTCCTTGCAGATAAAAGCTCTCGATCAACCATACTCCCGCAGCTTGCCATTAAGCAACGAAATATCCGATTGTAGAAGCTCGGGACGATCTACGCGCATAAAGCGATACATCCGCAAACCGTGGTGCTTTGGAGGGAGCAGAGAGAGCAAGGAGTGACCTTAATCACGGGCAAGTACGTTTCCCAATAATGAAATAT
The DNA here is from genome assembly GCA_002201625.1 of Euglossa dilemma. Taxonomy (NCBI): domain Eukaryota; kingdom Metazoa; phylum Arthropoda; class Insecta; order Hymenoptera; family Apidae; genus Euglossa; species Euglossa dilemma. The sequence continues at coordinate 63,743 of NIJG01000020.1, read as the reverse complement.
CGAAGACGAAGGAGCAAATCGTGAACGAGAAAGCTTGCCTGATAATGAAATATCAGCGAGAGGGAATTCGAGGTGAAAGACGGAGTAGAGAGGCAGGAGAGGAGAGGAGAGGAGGGAAGGACACGGGCAGAGTGGCACAATTCGGTTTCTTCTTCGACTCTGGCACCGTATTCATCCGAGTTCGTTAACTACGACCAGGCCAGCTGAATCGGGCGTCGCTTAGCAGGAAAACTTGCCTCCGCCTCGGCCAGTAGCAATTAGGCCAAGCGGCTAATTACGTCGTTAATGAATGAGCCGATCAACGACGGCGGTGCACAAGAGACAAGGGAAACATAGAGAGAAAGGATCGTGTTTTATGTCGTCACGGGACGACGTGGACGTCTCGTCGCGTCGTGGCGCGTGTATGCCTGCCAATAATGGCGGTGGCAACGGCCGCGGATGCAAGGTCCGCTGGAGGACGACAACGACAATGATGGCTAAATTAATGGTGGCCCGGAGGTCCATCGGTGAGCCAGTGATTCTGACGTGAGCTGATGTGACGTGACCAATCGTTCTTCGGGCTCCGAATCGACGAGCAAACGAACAGCGAACCAGGGATGGATCTTCGTTCGCATCGAGATCGAAGATTCTAACAGAGGACTAAAGGTGAGTTCGAGCAAATGTTTTCTGCAAAGAGAGATCCTTGGAAGGAATTTCGAAGATTTTGTCTTCGTGATATTTTTTACAGCTGCGAAAACTCACAGTGGAGATTGTTTCGAGGAAATGTAGAGTAATGGATCTTCTTTCGCACCGAGATCGAAGATTCTAACAGAGAACTGAAGGTGAGTTCGAGCAAGTCTTTTCTTCGAGGAGAAGTCCTTGAAAGGAATTTCGAAGATTTTGTCTTTGTGATATTTTTTACAGCTGAGAAAACTCACAGTGGAGATTGTTTCGAGGAAATGTAGAGTAATGGATCTTCTTTCGCACCGAGATCGAAGATTCTAACAGAGGACTGAAGTTGAGTTCCAGCAAATGTTTTCTTCAAAGAGAGCTCCTTGGAAGGAATTTCGAATATTTTGTCTTTGTGATATTTTTTACAGATTCGAGGAAATGTATAGCAGATGACAGATAGATGGATTTATGAATCTTAGAATTCTATTTTATGTGATGAAACAATTAATTCACTACCATATTCAATAAATTAATTATACTTGCGTTGGATAATTCGAGCACTAGTGAGAGAATGCATCACTGGTAGATACTGTTAATAGGTTACTACACGTCTAAGAAAATAATCGTATCCATTTGCTCGTGTATTTCATTCTTATGTGCTGTTGTGGCATTCAACAGGCTCTGCTTTTCAGAGAAACATGTAGTAGATATTACGTAAGTTTATGGATGGTATTAATTTATCATATGATTGATAAATTAATCATACGAGTTCCCTAACTGTGGTGGAAATTACCTTTTCATTATTAGAAAATTATTTACAAACAAACAAATGTACTTTACAAACAATACGAATAAATTTAATTCCCTAGTCAATACTAATTTTGGCTAATAAATAAACTTTACAATTAATAATTCTGACTCGTGTAAAATACTGTTATCGAAATACCCTCACCGTTCTAATCCAGTGAAAGGTTTCAGTTAAAACTAATTTAATTAATCGATTTACTAATTTGAGGTTTTTAAGACAACGAGATGATAAGATAACCGAAGCACCTGAGATAGTTTCACGTCTGTCATTCTTCAATCAATTTATAATTTCAATTTTTTCGGAAAATTCCAAACACTTCTCGTTCCAACTCGACATTAACACTTAATTACAATTTCTATTATTCATTACCATTACGCAGAAACGAGAAATTTCACACAGAACTTTGTAGGCGATGTCACAACGCCGATTACATCGTGAAATAAACTATTATTTTTGGTATTAATTTATACGCGTCTCAATTGTATCGAAACAACCATCAATCGGACATTCTACGTTCATGCTTCCAGCGAAACGATAAAGAGATAAATATTCGCAAAATCGCAAAATGTCGAGGTATTATCAATTACAGTTAATCGGAACAGTGTAACGACGAAGCGTGCACGTTTGAATAAATCCAAATATCGGAAAGTTTGGAAATTAAACGGAATTACGAAGGAAATGACGAAGGGAATCGTCTGAAGGACGATTTGAACGCGGAAAGATGAATCCCGATTTTCATTTGGAACGTGCGCCGGCATTTTTTACATCCGGAAAGTTTCGAAGCGATCATATCGTAAATTGTACAGGCTGTGACCCAATTATGGCGTTGCAAAAGTTGATACCGATATTCTAATGACGTATATCGTACGTCCCGAATTTCTCGTGCGAGTCTAATCCAATTACAGATAAAAATCCCATTAGTATTATTAAACGACAGGCAATCTAGCATTCTCATCGGTCCACGTCCATTGTACTTATATCACCGCGAAAAATCTCCTGTCAGGAAACTAACTACGTCATTTAACATTATTTATTTCAGATGATTTATCTTCGAACAAAGGTATACACCGTCGGATCTGCCGGCTTCCCGGCAAAATAGAATCAAACGAATTGTCCGAGGTGATTAAAAAATCGTTTATTCGCACAAGAAAGCTAGCCTTTCTGCAATTACGATGATAAATAGCCGGGATACTCGGTAAAGAAGTTTTTAAATAATAAGCAAACAACGCGCTCCTTTTTCCTAGCCTCATATTTTACGGAAAATCTGATATATTCTTTATTTTCTCATTTTTTCATTTTCATTCGCGAGATCTTGCGTCAAACATCGGTGTGGATAAAGTATCACGCGTGTAATAGTAGTAACGTACGAGACATTTTCAGGTCAAAGAGATTAACCCTACTTTATGAATTTTCCAAAATTTCCGAGCTTCTGCCTGACACTTAATTTTCTATATTTAAGAAGGACTTTCATCCCTTTCTTCCTCCAAACGAAAATAATCTTATTAAATTTTGATTTGCAACTTTTTACCCTCGTAAGGGTAGTTATATTCTAATTAACGCGCCACGATAATTAAGGACACTGTTTCATCCTGAAAATTAAAATCACTTATTTCCTATCTAACCTAATATGCCACAACTGTTAAATAAATTTTATTACACAAAAATATCGCGTATATTTCTTAATCGAAGAATCAGAATTAATTATCGATATATCACATGCAAATTAAGGAAAGTAATATATATTTACAATCTTCATTTCTCCTGATATACGGAAAAAATCGATACCTTTCAATTTCCTATCAACATCTTACTCGTCATAACCTCTGAACCTTTGCGAGTAATATATTTCGATGAAACTAATGGCACAGGCAAATAAAGCCAAACGAAATCTCCTCTGCCGTCCATTCCCGAATTACCCGACATCCGAAAAAAGGAGAAAGAAAAAGAGAAAAAGCCAGCAAACGACGCTCCTTACCACCGCATTCCGTTAACCCAGTTTAAACCCCGATCGCGGGCCCTTCGCTAACAAAAACGGTAATCCCATTAATGTTGCTAAACAACGAGCTGGCTATCTCTGCGCGATCATCTGGTATTTGTCCGTCGTGACCAGAGGATAGCCAAGAAGGCCATTGTGTCGATTTCGTTTCGAGTCGCAGCGAAACAAAGCCGTTAGCCAACGTCTCGCGTTTTCTTCCAGCTATTCGTTCGAGCATCAAGGAGAAAAGAGGGTGGAAAGCAGGGAGAGAAGGAAAGTAGGAAGGAGAAGGCGAAGGGAAGAGAAAGAAAATGGAACACTGCCGAATCTCTGGGTCCCAGAGACCCATTAACGTGCCAAGGGAAAACTTCCCGCGCGAATAATGCAAATTATCCTCGAAACGCCTCGAGCAACTCGCTCGATTCTCGCCTGATTCTCGCACTTTCTCACTCGACCCCGTTCCACCTTGTTTATCCATCGCCTTCTTTCTCCTCTGTCTTCTTTTATCCACGGGTCGAAGTCGGAAGTTGTTGGTAGAAAATTTGGGAACGGATGGAACATAGACTAAGCGTTTCGGAATACGTATACGCGTTAATTCGTGGTTGATCTGTGATAAAGTTCTTATCGATGACGCGAAACGTTATTTTTCATTCGCGATTGTAATTGAATTTTTTAACTGGCGACTGAGAATAGGCTTTCGAGCGCAGAAGGTTGATTCTCGAAATTCCTAATACGTGTATTGTATGGATGAAACGAAGTTTACCTAAAGTATTTCACTAGTTAAACGAAGCAAAACTCATAAAGACAATATGTGATGGGACAAAATTCGAAGAGAAACAAGATATCCGGACTGCGACGTGTGTATCCCTTGTTTTAAAATATATCACGCAGGTGTTTATTGGAACGAGCTAATTGTAAGAAAGTTAATAAAACACCAGGGAAAAATACCACATTAATTTTAATAAGAATTAAAAAATTCTTAAGAACCTCTACACAATTTAAATTGATCTGAGAAACACAGATTCGCAGAATCTAACTGTAAAATCAATTCTATAGCACTGTTATTGTTTCGAATAGCACATAGCAAAAATGGAATCGCTCCAAGCAATCATTCTTAGAACAGTGACTGATGGACCCAAATACGTCAGGAATAGTGACATCAAAGATCTAGAAACTCCGACAATGAATGGAGAAATTTGCTATAAGAAAAGAACTACAAATCATTCCAAGAAATTAGCAAAATTTTATACAGACATTGATTTCATAGAATTAACACTAGGTTTACGGGGATTTTCTGTATATCTATTTCTATGGACACCCGTCAGATTTAGGGTAAAGAAAACCACATATTTTCTTTAAGAAACAAACGATGGGTTTAATTTGAAAACAATCGCAATATTAAATATATTGCAGCAATTCATCCGTCAAATTGACGAGTCCCGTAAATCTAGTGTTAAGACACGCAATGGTACCTCAATGAAAGATATTATTAAATTATTAAATTATTAAATTAAAGTTACCGCCATTCACGTGCTAATTGACCAATCGATATTAAAATTTACCACATATCAGCAAGTTGAATAAATGGAAATGGAATGCGTCGAATAAATAGTAAAAAATGATAGAAAAATAAAAGAGTAACAAAATACATGTAGGAATGGGATGAATACGGCCCTGAATGAATGTCACGAGTGGATGGAAGTGACCACGTGCAAGAGGCCCGAGTGTTTGAGATATTTACGAGAGGGACGGATGCTAGAAACATGTGAAAGTTTGGGGATGCGTGAGTGAAAAGAAGACAGAACGAAAGGGATATATTAGGTCGTCCCATAAATTCGTTCCGGTTTTTACTTTTACCATTTAAAATTATACGTCGAATAAACATTTAAATATTAAGAAAAAATGTAGTCGCCCTTTTGTTCTACATCTTCTTCCTATTTCGTTGACAAACACGTTAATCATCGATATAGTTTATAAATTGTGACGAGGAATGTAAATATCACCGCGAACGAACTTATGGGACGAC
>NIJG01000020.1:46005-58152 GCA_002201625.1 Euglossa dilemma | reverse complement strand
GGCAGTATTTTTGAAGAATTAATTTTAAAGAACTTTATTAAATTCACGAAAAAGTTAACATAAAACAAAAAACAACAATTTACATGGTACACAACCGATGTTTATGAAAACAATGAAATATGAAGCCAATAGCAATATCCACGCTTGTTTACATCCATAAATTATCACACAAAGAGTGTGGCACTGGTCAACAACTTTCGGCGGCAGCATCACACACATGTTGTGTGAGCGGTCGGTAACGGTTGTTCCGACTATCACACACATGCTGTGTGAGCGGTCGTTAAAGTGTTAAGAAGTTCCAGTGAGGTAAGAATAAGCATCTAGTCAGTTATCCTATACAATTGATTATTTTAATAAAGTTATCACGTATTCTCAAAAGAAGTCGCAGTATTATTCTAATCAATTCCCTACTCCAAAAAACGATCCTACATACGTCTTCATCTTAGTTTCCGGATACGAATGCAATACCATCCTGTCGATACCTCAGCCTTCTTTCAACGATCGTTCGCCTTGGTCGCTTTTCCCTCATGACGGATCCTTTAATCGTCCTCTGGAAAGCGACGACCTCGCGACAGGAACGAGTTAATCCATTTACATTAACGCAACGAAGGGACGCGTGAAATCCGGTTAACGCTGGCACGCCAAAAGCTTCGAGCGAGGAGCAAGGGGATGCTAAAATTGAGAGAGCCGGAGAGAGAGAGAGAGTATATGTCCCATTCGCAAGCCGCGGACCGGGGATCAATTTTTCAGCTGGTCAATAGTCCGTCTGGTTTCGAAGCACGAAACGAAGCCGTAAGTCCATGGGAATGAAAGTGACAGTGACTGCTAGGGAAAATCGAGAAATATCGCGCCGATATAACGAGCAGTCTTCCAAGTCCGGCAAAAATACGATTATGGATCGAGAGATCGATCGCGTCGCGCGAATGGTAAAAGGAAAACTCGCTGTAATTTTCGATCCTCGTTCCCTTTGCTTTCCCATCGACCAACGCGTTTCCTTTGACCCAACTAGTTCTACCTTCAGGCGAATTCTAATTACTGTCTGATAATTTCCATATAATTCGTCCCCGTCTTTTTCGACTGATCGACACGCTTTGCTCTTCGAATCACGCTTTTCGTTCGGCGAAATATTTGAACAGGCGGGCCGATTTTCACCGATTCTCCAAACTATCGCAATTTTCCTGGAAATACGAGGACGCGTGATTTTTCTTTTTTTTTTTTTTTTTTATTTCTGGAACCGGCTGAATCGAGAGGCGATTTTCAACGGAAGATTTGCGGATTTTTAACGGCGAAATCTGCATATAAATACAGGGGGTGGGGGCATTTGGATATCATCTCTGCGAACGATTGATTTTTATTTAGAACTCGACAGATATTCGCGCGGAAATATTTTCAACAGAGCACCAGTTTGTTACCGGATCAGTTTTTGAACGGTTATACGGATCTTTAATCAAAATCGGATGAATTTTAGTCGATAGGAGTTCATATCGGGTATAATAGTTTGCCGGTGTGTGTCGTCGGACGTTTAATGTCTCTAAAACGGTATACGAGTTACTAAATTATATAACCGCTATTAATAATATGATTCCCAAGTTATAACGACATAACGCAAAACTCGCGATACCTAATACGAACGCTATGGCTTTATCGATTAACTCGAAGGATATGAAATAAATGTCTGCCGAACGCGATAAATAAATTTCCGAATAATAAATAACAGGAAATTATATTCGCAGACCAAAGCAGTCAACTCCATTTCCTGCATTTTTTTTTAAAAACGATCGATTTACGTTTTCTGTTTGGGTTTCTTATATAAATACACGCATTTGTAAATTTGTATTGAAAATAAATTTATATTTTTTATCTCACCAAGTTAATAAATTCGGCAAATGAACGAACGATTAAAGTATATTTATTTTATCCAAGTGTTGGCCTCAAAATGCATACCACAAAATGAGGAATTAGTGAAACCAAAATTTGGATAACATTGGGTTGTTCGAAAAGTCATTTCGTTTGTTTTTGGTGAAAATAAAACACGATTTTTTTAGAGCGACGTTTCACGCGATCATGAATGGTCGAATTCGACAAATTGAACCTCTCGGCAATCTCACGAGATGTTATTCGGCGTTTTGCATCTATCGATACCTTTATTTTATCATCATCGGCTTCAACAAGCCTTCCAGAACGCGATGCATCTTCAATACCGAAATTATCGAAACGAAATTTTGCAAACCAATTTTGCCATTGTCATTCGATCGATACATCTTCTCCATACACGTTGCATAATTTGCTTGAAACGCATTTTTACCTTTCCGACAGTAAAAGAGTGAAATACGCCAAAAATGCTGCTTTCGATTTTCCATTTTTGACAGGACACCAAACAAAAACTATGGCAAAGAATGGAACGAAATTTTTAACAAACAACAAGCCTTACTACATCAGCTGTCAAAATATATAACTATTATGCTACGTAAGCGCAACGTTGGTTGTGAAAAAATACAATTATGTTCTCTCTTGTGAAAAAACGAAATTACTTTTTGAACAACCCAATTCCTGTATATAATATCGTATGTTACATAATAACTACGTGAAATTTACGAACCGTGTGTTGTCGAATTTACAAGTAGCACGTTGTACTAGGATTATCTGCACGAGAAAGTTGATGTAAAAAGTCGCAACTGGTACCTGCAAAGTACCACTTATCCGAGATTAAACGACAAATAAACCGAAGGATCGGTGTTATAGGTCTCCAAACATTATCCCCATGGTAACCATGATTTACTTGAGTTAATCTCGGTGCACGAACGGGTTCAATCGAGAGGTGAAAAATATTATTTTCGCGATTGTCAGGATCGGCGGATAACCGAAATCAGGCGGAATAATTGATGGTATTTTAAAGAGTAGCGCACGCGAGTTAATTCCCCCATCACCTGGCCCGTATCTCTTGTTAAATAAACGCACCGCGCTCGCTAGAAAATTCATAATATTCCATTATGAAATGCCTTGTACTCACGGAAATTCGCGATTAGAGGTTTTCGCGGAATATGCAACGCGAATGTTCTAATTCCCGAGCCGGAGTGCAGTTACTGGTTTATCAAAACTGCACTCGCTGCGTAAACATCGTTCGCGGTCAAAGACGGAATTCGTGCATATTTCTTCCTTTCATCGCCGTTTCGTTCCTCGATCCGCGAAATTTCTCCCGCCTGACGAAATGATAACGCGTATGGATACTTAATTAGGCTTAGATTCGAGTAAACACACCGCGATCATCGGGGCACGTTCGAAATTTGATTACCTTTCGAACGAAATATAAATATTGGCCGAAGTCGAATAGGAATATGGGGGTACAAAATGTACAGAAAACGAATGTTTTGAGCGAATATTTTCTGAGATATTTTCATACGGAGGATAAGGAGTCTAAATTTTATATTAAAATCTTTTTGGTAGAAGTGTGAAGAAATTTCTATTATCGGTTTGAAACCTTCGATTTAAATATCTAATCAATATTCAATCAAGAAGGGAGAAAATGTGAGTGATTGTGGGTTTTTATACTAATTTGAGGTGTTAATGATGGATATGGAAGAATATCTTTGTTTAGAAAACGAGATAAGTACATAAAGATACATATGCAAATATGTAACATACAAGTCACGTTATAGAGGGTTAAAAATAATTAATAATAAAAATTAATTAATAATTATTACGCCAAAAATATTAATCAAAAATAATAAAGCTCAGAATTTTAGTATCGATATACACATCATATTGATATTCGAACAGTAACATAAGTACCGAATTAAAATAATTCAACTCAGGTACGTTAGTTGTAAACAATTATTTCTATAACGTCGAATCACCGAAAGATTGATTTCCTGATAAAAACACTGGAACTTGCTTCCACGCTCTATTATTTAAAGGGAATTTTTTTGGACTGACATCTGTTCGCGAAGGATCGAAGAAAGTTTGGCAAGAGGTACGCTTTGAAGATTTAAATGCCGTGAAGAAGACTGTAAATCGAGGAGACAAGGTAACACCTCGAAAGTTTCATCGGGACAAGTGAAAAAACTTGCGAGTTTTCACGGTGAAATATGTGCGTCGACCTAAATGTCGAGTGGACAGAAAAAGAAAGCTTCGAATGCTTCTTTCTCAACTCTCAGATGTTTACCGTGTAAATACAAGAGTGTTCATTGCACCGGGCGCCATGCTCGCTATCTGCAAAGGATATGGATCAATAACTTTTTATTAGAAAGATAAAAGTTTACAAACCCGACCGGCGTTGCCTTGCTTTTCCCGCTAAAATGCAAAATATCCGAATATCGAACTGCCCTATATATTTTATTTCGCCATTACCGCGGATATCGAAATTTTTAGTATAAATTCGAAATGCGATGATAAAAGTCAACTCCAATTATCGCCCCAGAAACGCGAAATAATTTTTGCAATTAAATGCGGCATAAAACTCTACGCGAGAATAATTTTTTACACTTATCTTTAAAATCCTTTCGCAAACATATTTCACGTACAATAAAACTAATTAAGCTATTTATTATTTTTCGCTAATCGATGCATTAATATGCCTAGAGAAAATCTTCCAGTTGAATCTGAACTTTTATCTATTTAAATAAATAACCGTATGACGCAAGAAAATTGGATTTGTCGATAAAAGATAATATTAAAAAGAGAAGAAACAGAAGGAAAGGTCTGATATTTCCCAAACCTGGAAAATAATAAAAATTACCTTTAAAATCCTTTCACAAACATATTTCACGTACAATAAAAAGAAAATAACATTAAAAAGAGAAGAAACAAAAGGAAAGGTCAAATAAGTATCATCGAATTTACCCAAATTAACCAAAGAAAGACAAAGTATAATCTGATATACAGCATCAAAAAATCCACTAACCAGCCACATCTAGTACGGAAAAGTTTTCCACCGGCGACGATACCCTCGATCATTAGAACCCTGGAAAATCTCGAGAAATACCGTCGATGGTCTCTCGATCCCTCCGTAGCCGCTCTAAAAACAAAGATCTTATCACGACCCGACCGTTCACCAGGATAAACGATATTCATTTCCCCGACTCCTCTTCCCTATTTCCCCTCTTCCTTTTTTTTCCACCGGGGATTTCATAAATTATTTGCACGAACCCGGAAATTGAGCGGTCGATCCGATCGGCCATAATCTCGTATTATACTAATTCCAGGGACATTCGGTAGTTCGGTGAACAAATGGAATTAGATCGAGTTCCTCTCCGTTCGATGGTCACGACAAAAACAAGAAACCGAGCCGTTTCTTTTGCCTTTGTCCTCTCAGTCGATCATCCCTCCGATGCTTCAACCCTTTTTACCCTTCGCGTTTTTTTTCATCCCGACCAAAATTAATCCTTTCATTCTTTCGCTCGTCTTTGGATAACCAAAGCGTCGCTTCGCGGAAATTTGTCTACTCGAACCAGCGCCATTAACGCTCAAAGGCGGCCCATATATCGCGCATAGACTTTTCCCATGGCCGCAAATTCGTGATTTTCAACCGCTTCCATAGGAGTCGAATTTTCCGATTCGACCTGCGAACGATGGGCTTTTAATTACCGCCCTTTTCGCCCGATGCTCCTTTCATATTTAAATCAGGTATTTAAAGAGCGTTGTGAAAGCGCATAAGGGGCTGGAAATTAAATACTTCGTACGTATGCTCGCGGAAAGTTTGAACAGCCGAAAAAGTTAAAAACGAGCTTTCCCCGGGAATATCGTTCAATTCGAGGACTTTAGGAATGTAAATTTCCCGGAATACACTTTAAAAATGCGTATAGAAGCATAGAAGAGGATGCATTGTCGGATTTATGGGGGATATTTTAATGCTTTTCGGTAGCGGAATAATCCAGTAACGCGAAATACGGATATATTGGCACGTTGATGCGGAATTTTCCAATAACGATAACTTTTACATACGTAACAACGAGAAGATTATGAAGCCGCGTTAAAAAGGAAATGCAGTTGCACGTAGCATCGGGGAAAAATAAGGTCCATTAAACCCGATAGCTTTCCGTATCAATTTTCTTTATTCCACGCTCGCAAAAACCATTAGATCAGGAATTACCTCGCGTACAACTAAACCGAACTAAACGCGAGTTATAGTGTATCTATAGGTAATAGCAAACATTATAAATTTTAGTGTGTATCTTAAATTTTAGTATGCACGTGTTTACTCTGTAATAACCGGTTGCTCCACTCTCGTGTTTTGCGTGACTCATGTTTTGTAAAATAATAAAATAAGCAAGAAACCATGTTATGCACGATTCTATTCGCTATTTCAAATATTACTGGGACTAATAATAGAAACAAATTCGAAGAAAACCTTTGTTTAAGTAGCGAATATAGTTTACAGATTGATACGAGCCTCTTTGACAAATTATCCTTGAATTTCGGGCAAATTCATCCATAATCGCTATGTTTCACACCTCGAACACAGGTGTACACAGGGTATCAAAGAATAGTGATACCTTCGAGCATGTAATAGCGTATCAAAAAAAAAGAACACGTTTATTATAATAGCTGTACAAAGCATCCTCTAAAATATATCGAAGAATAAATTTGCTTTCAGTCTTTTGAAAACACCCTTTATGCTTCCAGTTGAGATAAAATATGCGATCACGTTAATAATAACGACTTGTTTTATTTTCTGAACAATAAACGCTTGACAAAAAGGTGAAAAAAATTGCGAAATCTTTTGCTTGTATCCTTTCTTTATTCAGAAAACCTATTAAAAATATTTTGTAACATTTTTATACGCGATTCGAAATTTTCTTGTAATCTATATTTTCCTATTTCCTATTTCTACTAATCTTATTTAGTTAACTACGACATAAATATCTAATTTCGCGTTAATTACTTCAACCTTTATTATTCCTAACATATCTAGCAAGAAATAAATATCGAATAGGGATGATTATATAATAATTGCGTCGACTGAATAATCTATTTTATAAAAAATGAAAGGTTAACGTATTATTTTTACATTTTACTAGTTCTGCTTCTGCCTACTGTACTCGTCAGTGCAATCTTTTGTACCAGCAACATTAAAACCCGTTGTTACCACTCGCTTTTACTCGCGTCACGAGAAGTCACTCCGTTCGGAGTACTTACGGAACTTTTTCACCCCTATTACTACCCGATTTTAATCGGTAGCACTGAATCAGAGCCAGGGATCGATTATTCAAATTACATGCTCGATTTGAATGTTAAAACCAAGAAATGAGTTACACGGGCAGAGAAAGAAAGAGAGAAAGAGAGGATAAAACGGAGAACTCGAAGTTACCAGAGTTCTCGTTCGGTGATAACAGACCGATACCGAATAATTAAAAAACCACTAAAATATTCCAATCTCCGGGACATAGTTATAATCGCTTTACCGAGCTTCCGTGATTTTCCAAGCTTCGTCTGAAATTCTATTTGAGATTACGAATAAACTCCCGTAAACCGATAATCAAAATTAAACGATGAAGGATTTTTAAGCTCGGTGTATATTCATCGGGGATTCTTCCATGTTTTATCATTTTAATGAATTTCAGATCGGCAGAACTGAGGGATATATTCGGTCGGTGTCTAAACTGTTACAAATTCCGTTTGAATTGAAACGTTTGAGTCGAGGATTATTGCAATCGTTATAGAATTTAATAGCGACGAGATTTAATTAAGCGCTATATTCTGTGAAATTAGAGCCAAAATATCATCAGGCTCGAAGAGACCTCGATGGACATGGAAATCAAAGCGATACTATAAAGATCTTTTATTCATCTGCAAGGTTATACGGAGTATTTCGTATAGAAATTATAGCCATCATCGAGGATCTCGCTAAATCATCAGGATTCTAGCGAATATTTATTATTTTGGATTTATAAAAACTAGATACGTTTGCTATATCTGATTTTAAATACGATTTAAATACCTCAGACAAAATAATGATAATAAGTAGTTCTACAAAGGAATAATAAGTAAATAAATGATAAACTAAGTAAATAATAAGGAAAACAAAAACCTATTTATTAAATATAAACTTAAAATCGTGAAATATTCCTGATAAATTCTACGATTATTCAATAACGGTAAAGATAATTCCACGAAAGTTGAAATTTGTAATTTTGATTTTTCCTAGTAAAAAGAATTTCGCGAATTTTGACAGAAATTATTGAAAAGCTCTCGAAATACAAATTTATTTTGCAAAATAACATAAGCCTAAAACTATACTTCGATTAATTCAACAAAGACTCAATTACGCTAAATAAAACGATAACTAGAGCCATGCAAATAGGTTACGATTTAAAAGAAACAGCGAATGATAAATAAAAATGACATGGACGTAAATTTTTCATAAGTCTTTCAATTACTTTCAAACGATATATATCGATAAACGAAAGAATGTTATTAATGAGAAACCTAACCGAAACCATAACGTAGGAAAAAGCTGAAAACTGCAATAACCACTCAAAGATAGCACCCAGCGCAAATTAGCGCCAAGTCCTAGAGCAGAACGTTCTCACCGTGACGACGATGGTGCAATATCGAACCAAATTATCCGAGAATCTCGGAATCGTGCCACATAGGCATCGCCCCATAGGCACTAGAACTTGGAGCAGTTTGTACCTAGAGACTAGCAAACATGCAGGAACATCCCAAAATAGCAAATCGTCCCGTAGTTCCAGATCATTACACAGGATATTCCGCGACTATATTACCACGGTGATCTAGAGTAGGCCCAGAGCGATTCGGTATTAAACATCTTACTTTCGAGCTTTAAAGCTCTCGGTCCCGAAGATCCATATTAGCACCAATCAAATCTCGCGATCTCGCAATGATCAAAGGCTAACCCTTGCCTGCTGCGCTTCCTCGGAAATTCAAGTCACTTTCCAGTCGATAACGCTAACCTAGATCACGCGACCTTGCCAGCTAGACAGGCCGAAGCTTCGAGACGACAAAGTTATCCAAACTTTCCCATTTCTGCCATTTCCCGTTCTATTACTCCGCTCCAAGTCCGAAATATTTGTTTGCCCGATATCCAAATCAAATAAACGTCATACACTGGCGAGGCGCGGAACAATGGCTATTTTCCGAGCAAAGACCGTTTGTCGGAAGCTCGAAAGCAAAGGATCCAGTTGGCGAGCCATTAATCTCCGATCCTCGAACGCGGCGCATTCGAATCATGGCGTTATAAATGAGGAACAACGCGGGTCGAAGCAAAACAACGTGCTCGCGCGTAGCTGTAAAAATGAGTGGAAACGGAAAGCTTGGAAAAAGCGATAAGAGAAACCGGGAAAGGCAAAGCGAAAAGCGTGGCTCGCGTGCAAGCGCTTTACCTTATCCGCGTGCTACCGGCGTAAAAAAAAGCACCGACTCGTCAAACATTTAAGAGACATTAAACATTTAAACGTTGAACCGTGTTGTCGCGACCCGGTGACTCTGATACGGCAACCTTTCCTCTGTGTTTCCACGCACACCGACCGCCGATATTCCGACGGCAATCGTACGTTTTAATCTTTGTCACGAAGTTTAATGGAACGTGGACCATGATTCTCCATTATACGTGGTTCGTTCCGGCGAGGAGGAGCTTGCACGCGCGCGCGATTGTTGGAAAGTTCGCGGGAAAGAGGTTCCGTGGCAAGGGCGAGTAAAGCGTACTTGAAAAAAGGATTACGTTCCAATTTGTTTCATGTTCCCGCTCGTTACATTAAACGTTCTACCAGCAAGACCTCGGTAAAGTAGGCAAGTGTTAAACGATCCATTAACTAGTCTAGGTAATTGTGTTTTAAGTACGGCCTGGCCTAGCGCTTTATTTCGAGCAGCGTCTTCGCCTAAGTCCGATCGTTTTATGACTGGTCCACCAACTGATCGAGCTTGTAACCGAGGTAACAATCCAATCTGTTCTTCGTTGCCGGATATTCGAAAGCTTTTCGGTTAAACATGGGCTAAATAAGTCTTTGGTTATTCCACAGACTGCTTCGTTCTATGAATCTTATCTCAGGTATGCAAGAGTTAGGTACTCAAGAACGTATTCGAAGAACGAATTCTATGTGACTACCTTCTGAAGTCCTTTTTCATTTTATTCACCTATCTCTTGATCGTTTCCTATCACTGATCGAGTCCTATCACTGAGGCTAACTGATCACATGTGACCAGATGTTAAGAATCATATGCTTTATTCAACGAGGCGAGACAAGATCTATCTTTATTCGTCGAATATTGACATTTGTTACTTGGATATTTGATTAAGCTCCATCTGATTAAACGAAGTATAATAAAAGACTCTTAACTCTAAGAGACGTAGGATAATTAGACTTGGGTTGAACTTGCGTTGGTTCTAAGCCGTCAACGACAAACTCCGAATTTTCTCGTCAATCCTGATCTTGCACTCTAAATTTGTCCACGAATCTTTATCCATTAATGAGTATTCTAAGGGTTTCTGATAAGCAAGGGCTAAATAGAATTTTGTTCATTCCACAGACTACTCCATTCTATGAATCTTATCTCACGTATGCAAAATCTAGGTACTCAAGGACGCACGAAGAACGAACCCTAGGTATCTACCCCCTGAAATCCTTTTTCACTTTATTTATCTATTTTTTTATCGTTTTTGAAGTCCTATCACAGCGGCTGACCGATCACTTGCGATCAGATATTAAGAATCCTATGCTTTGTTCAACGGAACGGGACAGGATATCTATCTTCGTTCGTCGAATATTGACGTTACATTTGTTTCGTCGCTTGGATATTCGATTAAGCCCCATCTGATTAAACGAAGTATGATTAAAGTCGCTTTCGCAATATGAGACTCTTTTCTCTAAAAGACGTAGGATAATTAGGCCTGGGCTGAAGTTGCGTTGGTCGTAAGCCGCCAACAACAAACTCCCAACTTTCCCGTCAACCTCTAGCCTGCACTCTAAATTTGTCCAAAGTCTGATTTACTATACGCTTTGTAACTAAAAGCTAAGGTCTTCTTCGATTCTCCAAATACCTCTTAACGAAGTTTCGCCTTGGTACCGCTTAGTTCAGCCCGCAGATTCGTCAAGTCGATTTACTCTCGGAACTTCGTCGCAACTAGTGCTGCCACGACGCAGCTATTATCAAAATGCATTTATCATTTCGACGAATCCACTTTCCCGACCCGCTACTCCACATCCAGCGATCGTTCGCTCCAAGAAAAAAAAAGATATCTAATCAACGAGAAACGAAGATGAAAGAAGGAAGCCGGAAAAAATTGTAGTGTTTTTCTCATAAATAAAATAATTTATTAAGAATTAAGAATTAAAATAGAATTACAGTTCTTGTGTATAAAGGCAACTCTTAATATTTTGATTACCACACCTAAATCATATGTTTTTCTCAAGACGCAACGATATTATTTTTATTATTCAAAGCATACAATGGCAAAATAATAATGAACTGATGTTAGAAGATAATATTTTTATCAAATTCAACGTTTTTCTTACTGGTGGTCACCGTGACGCCTTAGTAACGGTTGATAAGGTTTTTTACAATTGTCAAAAGTTGAAAGGCTTCCATGACCAACGTGACGTCACGGGAAAAATCGTTGCCAGTCATATATGACCAACATGATAGTCAAAGTTTCAACGCTTCTTCCAACTCTCTCTCTCTCTGCCAGAGGAAAACTTCTGCTAAAATATCCTTTCTCCCACCACGCACTTCGGGAAAGTCCCTTGAACATGCGAGACAACATTGAAAAACCGGATATATCCCACCAGAAGCCTTTTTGTACCTGGACGCAAATAATTACTTACAAGATAAAAATAATATTCCAATTATATATCACGTCAACAGAAGGATGCACGATGAAACTATCGGATACGAAAATAATTTAAACGGACAAAACGTAAACCCGATCTGGCGGTTTGACAAATCCATCCCGAAGAAAGACATAAAAGATAATCATAGAAAAAGTACAAAAAAGTTCTATCCTGACGCTAACAGGACACGTAGGTCTTCGACAAACGTAACAATGTGTGACATTTTAATATAGTATATACTGCATATATTGTAAATAATTTTAAATAATTACCCACTCTCCTTTACCCACTTTATTCCCTCATAAATCAAATATAAATAAATAATATTATCCTGCTTTGTTAGCCTTTTCCGGGATAGAAA
>NIJG01000020.1:4659-45893 GCA_002201625.1 Euglossa dilemma | reverse complement strand
TCAGTCACCATTCGTTTTAATTTCATAACTTAAAAACGAAGCGATAATAAGTATATTAAAGATAACTACACGCTAAGTATCAAAATAAAATAATTCCGCTCGTTCCAAACCCAAACATATATTATTCTTTACATATTTTCAGATAAAAGGTACTACGGAGCTTATAGAAACATAAGAAAAGCTTCTTCATAGCGAAAAAGTGTTCGAGCGTAAAGGGTTAAATATCTGTGTCATAAAAAGAAGAAAAAAAAATGTGTAGGCATAAGTAAAATTGTATGACTGTGTGCGTGTATGTAAAACCTTTAGTCTTAAGAAAAGAGAGAGAAAAAAAATCCCTTCGTTTATTGAGGATATCACAAATTATTGTAAGTTCGTTTTAATGGCTTAAATCTTTCTTTTTAAGAAAGAAAGTCCCTTGAACATGCCCAAATATTATTTTCCAAGGACCTCCCGCGTCGTCAAGGGTTTATCCCTTGAATCTGCACTGTCCGTCCCTCTACTTTCACTTAAAACTAAGCTCTTAGAAACTACGCTTTAGAAAGTCCTTACGATACTACAAAACAGGTTCGGCTTCGGTTTTGCGTTTATTCGGTCAGTTCCAGCGCTAAGTGGGTTCACGTCGCATTTGTCGCTTTATTTATGGCCAGGCATAAATATCCCGTAACGTACCGAGACTTCTACAATTTCCTCGTTATTACACCGCAGCTGGTGCGTGCTGAATCAATTTATTCCGCGTCGCGATCGCGCTGAGGCAAATACAAACAGGAAATCAGTTCCGTCCTCGACAAGGTGTGAAAGTTACGTTACCGCGGCATGATCTTTCCAGTTTAAACTCAGTTTTAAACTTTCGACGGGGTGTCACCGTTTGACCAGCGTCTTTATTTCTATCGCCTTTCTATCCCTATCCTGTTCCGCGACCCTAATTGAGCATCGAAATCGTATAGCAATAGTTGAAGAGCTCGTGAGCTTGTCTGAGAGCTTTTGAAAACTATTGCCGAACAACAATTGCGAAATGAAGACGCGTTCTTGTTTAAGTCTCGAATAAGTGTTGTAAAGAGTGCCGAATCTCGAGATTAACGAAATCTGCTTCGAGTTTTTTCGTGGAGGATGAAGAAAGAATAAGATTCGTTTGGTATTAAACCTGTTTAACGCAAATCTAAGAAAAGAATCGCAAAGACGAGCGATCAAAGATAAAATTGGGAACACACGATTCTTCTAACCAAAAGTTTAGAAACGACGAGGTTAGAAGAATCGAGTGTTGCGATTCCTTTTTCAGTTTTGCGTTAAACGATCGGTCAAGATAGACGTTTAATTTTCTACATCGCGGATTAAGAAAATTCGAGTTTTTCCGCGGAGAACGAAGGAAGAATGAGATTCGTTTGATACTAAACCTGCTTAGATATAAAAAAGTTTTATAAACTTTTGGTTAGGAGAATCGTGTGTTCCATAATTTTCGTTTTGCTAGCTCGTCTTTGCGATTCCTTTTTCAGCTTTGCGTTAAACATTCGGTCAGGATAGATGTTTAATTTTGTACATCGTGGATTAAAAAGATTTTACTGGGATTAAATGCACGTTCTAGTATGTTTTATTAGCCGGGTGAAATATTTGTGAGAAGCGGAAACGCGAAGATGTGCGTGTAATGTTTTTGATAAATGAAACGTACGAAATATATGACAAATATTAAATTTTAATGCTTTTTGTGCATCAGATATGAGGCGCGAGACGAGCGAAGAGTTAATCGTTGTATGTTTAAAGGGGAATAACGAATACGCCAAATTTTTCTGTTTCGCGAAAAACCGTTTTAATTGGGCGAGGTTGAGAAAAAAAAAAAAAGAATGGAAATAAACGATTTCGATAAATGCTTGCGAGATAAACGGAAAATAGTAGTTCTATATATGAGGTAGTTTTTCATTTGTGGTTTGAAAACAGCCGGGTATTCGGAACATACCGAAAATAACGAAACCAAATATCCAGAATGAATCAACCTGTTCGATCTTTTCCCGTGGCAATTTAAAAGCGCGAATTTTTTGCATATTTTCACGCGAGACTTCACGCGGATCTTTGTTTTCCCCGGCTGTCAACGAAAACAAACGATTAGAGCAGGATTATCTGCCATTATGATAAGCGATCAAGAAATTCAGGAAAGAAACAAGAGACCAAAATAAAATAGCAAGAATGAATCACTCTGATCTCTCCTCGACTAATGGATTTTTCTTACTAATGGCCGGGAATATTTCAAAAAATATTTGAAATCTATCGCTGTAGGTACATGAAAGATACGACTCTGCCAATCTAAAAAAAGAAAAAAAAACTAACATTACAAAACCTACTGATCCAAATGAAAAAGTTAGCTTAGCATATTACACTTATATTTACCATAAGGCTCTGATTTTCCTATAACAGAAAGGGAATGATAAAAAAGAAATATTTCGTCTCTAAATATTAAATAAGTCTGTAATTACGATGAATAAACCGGGAATATTTTTAAAAATATTTAAGATCTATCGCTGTAGGTACATAAAATATACGGCTCTGCCAATCTAAAAAAAAAAAAAAAAACATTACAAAATCTACTCATCCAAATGAAAAAGTTAGCATAACATATTACACTTATATTCACCAAAAGTTTGTGATTTTTGGATAAGAGAAAGGAAATTACAAAAAAGGAATATTTCGTGCCTAAAAATTAAACAAGTCTGCAATTACGATGAATAAAAAATATTACATTTACCGAAAGGAATAACACAAAGATAAGACTCTTATCCATTCGATCGAGCGGTTAAATACTTTCCCTAAAGCTTAAGACTAGGGAAAGATCTAGGGAAAGGTTTCCAACTACCCTTCAGCAACGACCAATGCGATTTCTCTCCCCCGATGATCCTAATAGATAGACGGACTTAATTTACAGTAGCCCGACCGCAACTTTCATCCGCATACGTAATTCTGCCGTACATTCGAGAGGCTTCCAACTACGAGGAACAAAGCATGGACATTTCGACGAGAGAAATTTCAGGCGACGACGACGACTACGACGATGGCGACGTCGAGGACGAAAAAGCACGCCACTGAGGATGGGCGAAGATTGTAAGACGACGAGTCCAAGAGCAGCGGAAACGTACACGGGTCTCTCATTTAGCCAGTGGCTCTGTAATACTGAACTGTGAAGTTTTTCTCCTCAAAGGAAAACCGAAAAGGGACCTTCGTTCCGGCTGAAATTTTTATTCCGCAAACCGCAAAGTCACAAGAGCCAGAAACAAGACGCGTATAAAGCGCGGATAAAACGCTACACGCTGATTCTATTCTTCCTTTTGCGAAAAGAGACACGGACAGGCATGAAACGTTCCTCCTGCCAGAGGGAAAGGTTGAAGAAAATCCCATTTCCACTTCCTCGTGAGGACCTTTCAAGACTTTATGCTCGTAAACGACCCTTATTTGGCTAATTTTTCAACCATTTCCAACACTGATAATTAAAATACCGAGCATACTACGAGCATCGTAGGTCGTAACGTTGGCTCGAAACCAGGTCATTTGTTGCTGAGCGATTTCAAACGAATTTTCCAACGAAAATTTTACACCGGTGGAAAACGAAATTGAATAAATGAAACGGTATAAAACCACCGTAGAGATGCGAAACTCGAAAATAGAAATAGCATAGACCGAACAGAACGTATGTCAACTATTAACTATAATATATAAATAATTCCTGTTATTTAATGTAATTATATCTGTGTTAAGAAAGTAGGTTAGAGTATTAAACGCACAAAGGCCGAAATTTTCACGAATTTATAGCTCGAAATTGAAAATTAACGAGTGTATATATGGAATGAAAGTAAATGCAGCAGAAATTATAGGTCATTTTGTCAGAAATCTGAGCGAGGTAGACAGAAACGGAACATCGACATCTAAAATTGCGCTTATAAGTTTGTAACAGTGTAATTAAAATCCTGGTCTCATCTGCGTCTCTTTTAGTACCGCTAATATCGTCGTTACCTCGCGCTATCACTTCAAAATTTATTAGCGGCCAATAAATTAGCGTCTACGGTAACACGGGCGCTAATTACCTCGGGCGCAATTCACTCGTTTCAAATGCAATTTTAAGTAGATGCGTTCAGAATAAAGCTAATCTACACTTTCAGGACAGCGTCAAAGACTTCACTGAAACAGCATAAACGCCTAGTTTAACACCGATATCGTTAGGTCCGTCGACTGAATTTCCGAGACACGCCGGGCTTTGAGACCGAGTCGACTATTCGCCGAGTGTTATCGGCTAACAAGCAAAACTTTCAGCGAAACAGGAACCCTCGATGCACGAAAATCTCCAATTGAAGTTAAACTCGCCAAGGAAAGAAAAAGATCGACGTTAAACGTAATTAAAAAGATCAGCGTTATGATCCGAGCACCGAAACGTTACCGCGAGAAAGGAGGATTAAAAAATCGCGAAAAAAGAAATTAAGATAATCGAAGTAAGAAAGAGATCGACCTTAAACGTGATTGAAGTAATCAATACGAAGTAGGAAAGAAAAAATGTAAAGAAATCGAGGGAAGAAAAATAGAAAAGTTTCGAAGAAAGAACGTTACACGCCAAGTGTATGAAAAGTGCAAGTGAACGAGGATGAATGGAGAAAGGAAAAAAAGAAATTGTAGGAAGAAAAAGGGGTAGCAAACGAGTAGAGATTGGGTTGAACAAAAATCGGTAATGAGGAGAAAAAAAAATGGTAAAAAAGGGGAAAGTGGGGATAAAAGAGAGATGAATGATCGAGAAAACGTGGTTGAAGTAATCAATACGAAGTAGGAAAGAAAGAATATAAAAAAATTAGAAGTAGAGAAATAAAAGAGTTTCGAAGAAAAATTTACCAAAGAACGTTACACGCAAAGTGTATAGAAAGTGCAAATAAACGAAGAAAAATTGAAGGAGGGAAAGAAGAAATTGTAGGAAGAAAAAAGGGTAGCAAACGAGGTAGAGATTGGGTTGAATAAAAATCGGCAATCAGGAGGAAAAAATTGGTAGAAGCTGGGAAAGTGGGAATAAAGGTGAGATGGATGATCGAGAAAACGTGATTGAAGTAATCAATACGAAGTAGAAAAGAAGAAATAAAAAAAAATCGGGGGTAGAGAAGTAAAAAAGTTTCGAAGAAAAATTTATCAAAGAACGTTACACGCGAAGNGGTAAAGAAGTAAAAAAGTTTCGAAGAAAAATTTATCAAAGAACGTTACGCGCGAAGTGTATAGAAAGTGCAAATAAAAGAAAGAAGAAATTGTAGGAAGAAAAAGGGGTAGCAAACGAGGTAGAGATTGGGTTGAATAAAAATCGGCAATCAGGGGGAAAAATTGGTAGAAGCGGTGAAAGTGGGGATAAAGGTGAGATGGATGATCGAGAAGGGGGTAAACGGTGAAGAAACGAAAGTGAAAGGAGAGAAGGGTTGAAGTCGCGGAGACGAGGGGTAGGTTAAGTACGTACGTGTGTAGGTAGGTGGCGCATACCTACGGCGTATATCCTCGCTATTGTATCACTCCATTAAACATTCGCTGCAGTGCACTATAAACCATGATATAATCTCGCAATGCGGTAAACACTGGCGAGTTAAACGAACACGGGCTCTCTGCGTACAGCGACACACGAAAAGGATGCCGAAATCGTGCACCAAAACGGGCAAAACCGACTGCGAAAAGTAATTCAACGAACCTACTACACTGTTCATTATCCCACCCTGAACGTAATTAGCTCGCTAGTTCCGAGATCCTTTTACTTTTTCTGATAGTATTCGGATTAAAATTGCGGCAACACCTCGACGTGAAAAGATTAATCGCGAAAAATTGATTATGCAAAAAGCGAGTGGAATTATCGGAAAAACGAGACATGAGAATCCAGACATAGGGTGTCTTTGCTTTCTTTCAATGAAACTGATTTTAATTAACCTGATTGGATATTAAGACATGGGGGATTTTTGTAGCTATCGGTACAATATCATTGCCAATTTATTTCTTCGATGGTATGAAATTTATTATTTATTTTTTTATTACCAGAATTCGTAATGGATTAAAATAACGTTTTCGTTATCTTTGGCGAAGAAAGGTTCGTGGAGAATTTAATAACATTATTTTTGTGCATGATAAATTCTGAAACAGAGTATTATACCCAAAGCAACCCCATAATCCTCAGACCACGTTTTTCCTCTTATTCGTATTTTCCGTCAATTTAATATTCTTTTCGAACAGAATACATAGCTTCATATTTCATAATATATTAATAATTATAATAAGGTGTTCTGAAAATTAAATACTACACGATTTTCGGGGGATTTTATGATGAATAAAAGTGGAATGTAGTACGCGCGTTAACGTTGTGGGAAAAAATTTATGAAAAGAAATTGAAACGTATTTTTAATTAAATTTTATCTCATTTCAAGATTTTACAATTTGTTAAATATCAAAATTGACATATTGTACTTTGGCGGTTTTCATGTTGACGGCTTATACCATCATCTGATAATATTAAACCGGAAACATCAGCGTTTGGATGCAGAAAATACATGGCAGATTCTCTTCGAACGATGCACTCTTTTTTAACGTTGCACAAAACATTTAATTGGCTTCCAAAAAAAATGGCAAAATTAGCGAAATCACTGAAATTACGTGGAAATACGTGGTTCAAAACCGAAAGTCTGTTTAATCGGTCGCGTAAACGTATATTAAGATAGCTTTGTAGGAAAGAAGGCGAAACGTTCATTTTGGGCTAGTTCAATTTAAGTCTCATTCATAAAGCTCCGAGAAACTCATTAAGCCACTGTAATACGCTCTCAAGTGCACTCATGAGAGTACACTGATTCTAGCGAAACATTATATTTAGGCAAGAAGTAAATATCCGTGGAATCATTGAACGATAAATAAAAGGAGGGGAAAAAATTATAGCTGCGTGAAATGTTATAATGCCGGAGAAGAAATGCAGAAATTAAAAAGGATAAAGTATGTTGCAGCTTGTCAGGCTACCTACGGCGAAGTAAAGTATATAGTTCCAGGGGACACGAACTGCACAAACCAGAGGCATTACTTTTAAACCCACCATGGAACCATAATTCAACGCAACCACCGCCATTCTTCTATCCTTTTCTCAAAAATTCATCTCAACAACCAAGCCGATCAACTCGTACCAGAAGATCAGTAATTCGCGTCTATTCCAAAGATATAAAATAATTTGCAAACAAATTCTAAATTCAACAGATAAACTCTGAAGAACCAAGTGCCAAATATCGACAAATCCTGTTTAAAAATATGTCTAACTTCGCAACTCAAAGTAACTAAATAATTAACTCTAATTAACTAAATAAAACTATTCTAAAGTTCATATATTATAGTAGNTAATTTGCAAACAAATTCTAAATTCAACAGATAAACTCTGAAGAACCAAGTGCCAAATATCGACAAATCCTGCTATTTAAAAATATGTCTAACTTCGCAACTCAAAGTAACTAAATAATTAACTCTAATTAACTAAATAAAACTATTCTAAAGTTCATATATTATAGTAGTGTCATTCTAATATTTTTTGGATTTTGGAACCTATTTTTTGGACCAATAACCAATAAATATATAGACTCCAAGAATAACTATGTTTCAAGAAATACACACACACACACACACGAATATCGATAAATTCTACGTTAGAATATACGTAAACTCTGGTCGTGTTTTTCTTTTTAAAAATATGTCATCACGCAATCATAACCCAATTCTATTTAAGATACACGCCCATACACACAAGGTGATACGTTTTTAAAAGGGATCTATCAAAGAGATTAGTAAGAAGAGATAAAACATCTGCTTCATTAGACGAAACGTATGCTGATTTCAACGGAAACGGAAGAGGATCCGAAACGCTACTTTATCCGGCCGGCACGATCTTGAATAGTTTGAAATTTATGGTTCCATCTCGTAACATGCATTTCCTCGCGAGCCAGAGGTTTGCGCGTTCTACAGAATTTACAGTGGAAGTTGCTGCTTTCGGTATAAAATATTTAATTAGTTGTCTTAATGACTTGCCGACTTCTACTTATATTACGCCTTGCCGAACTTCCACGAGACACGCCGGAAAATTTCTATACGCGTGCGATATTTTCCGCGTTTCATCGAGAGTCTCGATTAATATTTCCGGATATGCAAATACAACGCCGGGAAAGAAATACCCTGCAGAAAGGTACGGACCGATAGTTCGCATAAACGCAATAGAAGTCGGCCTAATTTTCAGCGAGAACGTAACTACCAGAGGGATTAAACGATTCCATGGAATACGCGTACGTACAAACTTTATCGCTGACAACTGAACTACAATACAAATATTTTTTTCTACCCCGTGTTCCTCTCTTCTTTTTTTTTTCAATAACTTAATCCCTCGGAAGGCCAGCGTAGCATTTGCAAAATAAAAGAGGAAAATACGGAATGAAAAAAGTAAAAAAAAAAAAGGGCAGAAGCAACTGTTGGAATATTCGTCGCGATTTCAGCCAGAGATTCCAATCTGGTTATTAATACGCAACGTCTATAATGCGGAACGGGCACAAAAGTGTTAGTTCTCTCCGCGTAGCGTATTTAAAATGCTGCCATACCCAGAAACAATATAATAATTTACCGATAAACCGACGTTTGCCGGTGACACTCGAAATTTCAAAGCGGAAAGTACACAATTTCTCCGGTGACACGTTGACGTTTTATCGCGAAATTCATACCCCCAGACGTTCCTATTTATACCTACGTGTCCACGCATCATAGGCGGTAATCGAACTCGTTGAAAACGCGTAGCCTTTCTAATTAAAATGAATCGTCAACGGATAAAGCGCGCAGCTAGCCGGAAATTTTCGAGAAATTAAAGAACGGGGGAGAAGAGCGGGAAAAAAAAGGAAAAGAATAGAATAATCGGGGAAATGAAATACGCGTTTAAGCCGAAACGGGTAGGAGAGTGGGATGAGACGATGGAAGAGTGTGTGTGTGTGTGTGAGATAGAGAGAGAAAGAGAGAGAGAGGGTGAAATGAAAATGGACCAATTTAGAATCACTTGTTCCGATTAAAATGGATTGCCAGCCGCTGCAACGCGATTCGAAAGCGAACAAAATGATCGTAAACACTTAGTACAGGTGCGTGCAGGTACGTACGATCGCTAAGCCGATTTTGCGATATGGCAAAGCACCTGTCGATAGTCGCGTGCTTAAGAGAAACTGGGATAAACACAGGGAGAAGTGGAAAAAATAGTGTAATTAAGGATTGGCTGGAGTAGACGCGAAGTAGTATCGATACGATGCGAAAAAACCTTCGAATATTTACGAGCGAAAAGAGAGAAAATGGAAGCTGCTCGAGTGGAATCGAAAATTCGAGGAATATAGTCGGGGACTTTGTGAGTATGATGTATAAATAAGTTACACATGCAAAAAGCTCTTGCTGATCGATGGTTTTATTTCACGTACGTGCACGCGGAATGTACGTGTGAGATTTATTAATGTCGTCGTTTGAGAAGACTGATTTAATTACAAAAATAAAATTACCGCGCGATCACGAACCGGAGAACTCGACGAAATGCATGCGCGAGTATTCTTTCCTGTATTTCTATGATACTCGAGCTTTTTAAGCCGATTTTCATACTAAATCCAGTTAAGTGGCTGTAAGAACGATAACGAATAAGAAAAGATATCGAAGAATTGATTTTATATTTCTATTATAAATATAATAGAAAAATCTAGCAATAATTATTTAGATCCTGATAACTTTGGTACCAACTATAAATCAAAGTAAAACTACGCGAAGAATAATTATTATCTTAATAATTATTTTCTTGACAATTTTGTACCGGAAAAAAAGAATTGGAAATATGAAAGGTACTAATCTACGAACAAATAATGAATTTTACTTTGATCCGTGACACGAAACATTCTTCCTCATTCCGGTAATTAAATGCCACGGAGGAAATTTTTCTAAACATTCCAGTTAATCGAGAAGACGATCTCGCATCGAAATGGAAGTACGATAAAACTGAAGCCAATGACCCTTGAAAAAATTAATCTTCTCTCTATCCTTTGACGCGATATTATTTTCTTTAATTCACCGGGTAAATGCTACAAGAGCGCTACGTGAACGCTTCTAAATTATTCGGCCGCTTTTCCGAATTATCCTCTAAAAGAGGAGCCCGCTGCCGGAAATTAAAATGAAACGCTCGCCTGGCGTACGCTGCAGCAGAAGCAATTATCTTTGGTGGAAATACTTATTGAACGAAACAAACAAGCCGTATGCATTGCCATCATCGTCTGCCTCTCGCAATAATTCGTCCTCGATTAAGTTAGTAATCGCGGACGGAGCCGGGACAAACGCGAACGTAAGATTAAAACGAATATTATCGCTTATCCCGTTACCCGTGGCGAGTATTCAATCGATCCGTATAATTCACAAGTACGTTCGCGAATTCGTTAATAATCTACGAGGCACAAACACGGGCAACAACAGTCCCAAGTACTTGCCTCGCCGATAACAGCTGTATCGTCACGATTACAAGCCCGTTACGTTCCGTTTCATCCACGCTTATCGTAAAACGATATTCTTCGTTCCCGAAATATGCACAATCTCTCGCGATTATAACAACAATCCCATATTTTCCATATTAAATCAAACGAAAATTATCAATCAACCCCCTCGAGTTATGCAGTCTCCACGCGTGTTCGTAATTACGAGTGATTCGAGTTAAGAATTATAAAAATCGATTTGCATTCCTTCGCGTTGCATTAAAATAAACATATTTCAGAGGAAGAATTTTTCTATTTCCAGTTTACAAGCTTGTCGTAATTCGTTTTTTTAATTTGTAATACGATAGAAACTATATTGGATAAATTAATTGGAAAACGGAAATTTTCACCTGAAAGAATTTTTATATAAATAGCGACGAAATGAAATAAAACGCGTATTATTTGATTTGATTTGATTGTTCTTCATTAAATCCTTTTTATGGAGAATTAACGATTCAAGTTTATAATAAATATATTAGGTTATCCCATAAGTTCGCGCCGGTTTTTACTTGTACTATTTAAAATTATATCTTGAATAAGCGTTTAAATATTTAAAAAAATGTAGTCGTCCTTCTGTTCTACTATTTCTTCCTATTTCCTTGGCAAAGACATTATCCCACCGATATAATTTATAAAATGCGACGAAAAATGTAAATGACTTAATATCATAGATGCTACAAATATAGCTCAATTATTTTATAACTATACAGTGAGAATGTCGAGACGTCCTCTTACTATCTACACCATTCTTGGTTTGAAACTTCAATTAAACATTGACTTTTTAAAACGTACGAATACTTGGTCTACGAGTTTATCCGATTCAGGCCACTTTCATGTTGATTAAATCACTGACACACGTATAATAATTATTGCTTGACCGTATTCAAGCAAAGATCCTGTACATACCGGTATAAAGTGCATAACATCGTGGTCTTCTTTGGTCCCCGAGCTTTGTTTTCTTACGCGACGCTAACGAAGAGAGGTGAAAAAGGCCAGCCCTTTGGGTTAGGGTGCCTGGCAGTTCGCGTTTTTCTTTGGCAGCTACGGCGCTACAAAGTGGATCCCCGTCCGTGAATCTCTTCAACCAGACGCGGCACTTTAATTCAAGCGATCTTCATTAATTCGAACGATGCACATCGTTCATCCTCCACCCTTCTTTTCCATCCCTCGATTCACCGTTTCCGCGGGTTCTTCTCACGTCCCGCCGCATAATTCCTTTTTTATTAGCCACGCTTTACGAAAGCCGGTCGTTATTTTTATCGGCTCGCCGGCATCTTCGCCTTCCCTCGTCACCCTACTCGTGTCCCGCGATCACACCTACTTACGCTCATTAACGTCGAGAAATTCAATCGACTTCCCTTGAATATCATCCTGGCTTCGCACCGGTTATTTATACGCTTATTTACCTGCGCGTTTTTACATCTATAATGCGTAACAATTATTGCCCTCTTCTCTTTTGATCCATTGCTGCCTTCGACCATATTAATTTCGCACACGCGGTATACAGTTGGCTAACATACGATTACGATAGATATAGAACGTGTTTGTTTGTAGGATTTCAGCGTTTTTACATCTATTATGCGTAATAATTATTGCCCTCTTCCCTTATGACCCATTGCTGCCTTCGACCATATTAATTTCGCACGCGCGGTATACAGTTGGCTAACACACGATTACAATAGATATAGAATGTGTTTGTTTGTGAGATTTCAGCGCTTTTGAATCTATAATGCGTAACAATTATTGCCCTCTTCCCTTATGACCCATTGCTGCCTTCGACCATATGAATTTCGCACGCGCGGTATACAGTTGGCTAACATACGATTACGATAGATATGAAACGTGTTTGTTTGTGGAATTTCAGCGGTTTTCTTTTCTTTTCTTCTTTTGTTTATGAGAATCTCGTAAGGAATGATTCGAGTTCTTGTCGAACAAAGTCTCGATTCAGACGCGGAGAGAAACTTACTTTCACGATAAATCGGCGATTTAGACGGTAGTAACTTAGTAAATTTATTGTAAAATTCATTGATCCAGAGAGTTGTGCGTGTTTCCAAAAGACCTCTGTCTCCCCTATCGTTTGGATCCTTTATTTCATTTTGCCATTTCTTCAGCTTCGATTGTTCTTTCCTCGATCAAGGATTCAAAGTTAGGAAACTCCTCGGTACCTTTTAAATCGAAAAAGAGATATACTTTTTTCTATTATGCAAACGAGCTGGATGATATTTATGTTTTCTTTCCCTTTTTTTTTTTATCTTTTCTTTCTTCTTTTGACAATCGAACACGATGAAGCAATTTCGATAGTCTAACCTTATTGCTAGTACGTTCCCTTGTGTTTATCGATGTAAAAATTCGGTGATCAGATAACACAATCGATGTTTCAAACGAAAATGTTTTCTTCTTATCCTTTTCTGTCTCGATCGGTCGACGAAAAGTTACTTGACAGACAGGAGCGACTGGATAATCAAAATCGCGATAAACCTTCGACCTATCGGTGGGAAATTCTTTTGGAGAAAAATGCGAGAAAGAAAGTAAAAGAAAGAAAACGACGGGATTATATATTGCGGGAAAACAACGAACAAGCCGGATCTCTAATGTGGCAAATAAGGAATGTAAAGTGAAACGGGATAACCGTGACAGTTATACGGTGTTATATCGGGATCTATGGGATCGTAAACTCGATCGCGGGATGGTAAAATTCACGTTCGAGCAATTTGACGACCGATCTGATGGAAATAAGAGGAAATAAAGGAGCGAATCTTTGTTCGGACGTTTAAAATGTACCATGCTCTCGTTTAAAATGTTTATACGTCGTTCTGTATCTATTACGGTATCTATTTACTATGAGAAAATTAGCATAGATGTATTGTGAAACAGTAAAAATGGTAAACCTGTCGAAAAAAGATGAAGAACCATCGTATGTCTGTTCACTTGAGTTTTCAAGTGTGCCATTTTTTCTCCCATCTTCTTATTTGCAAATCGACCTGACCACATTCTCTTTACTCTTCCTTCGACCTCATTTCGCATACCGCATCCCTCCGACCATCGAATTCTTCCCTTCCGAGTACTTTACGTGTCACGATCTATCTTCCATTCCAAGAATTCTCATTTGCGAATATCGGCGTTCGGGATTCTCGAACGCGGCGATCCAACGGAGATCCTTGGACAGTGATCCACGGGATTATCATAGCTGGAGGAAATAATGGCGCAACGAGGCTGTTACACCGGGAGACGAAGATGGAATGCTCACACGAGACATTTCTTAACGGGCAGGACGAGTGATTAATTAAGGTTTGCGCGGGTAAGATCGGAACGACACGCGATTGTGCGCAAGAACGCCGGCGTAACACTG
This sequence comes from Euglossa dilemma, assembly GCA_002201625.1. NCBI lineage: Eukaryota > Metazoa > Arthropoda > Insecta > Hymenoptera > Apidae > Euglossa > Euglossa dilemma. The sequence goes on along the minus strand of NIJG01000020.1, from coordinate 32,009 downwards.
ATTGGAATTTAGTGTAGACTAGCAGAGTCTGGTAACGCTCCCGTTTCTCCAATTAAGCTGGCCGAATGTAAATCAGACTAGGGGAAATTCCGTAGCCTGTCGGCGGGATTCTCGCTCCGCGAAAGGAACAAGGCCACCGAGAATTCGTTGCCGAGAAAATTGTTAACCCCGGTTAGATCCTTCAGGACTAAGATAACAAGTCGAAAAGTTCCCGCTCCCAACTTTCCTTCCCAAATTCACCGCCGATCGCGAAATTGTTCGCGAAAAAGCACCAAGCTGATGACCGAACCGAGAAGAATACGTACGAATGACAATCGAACTTATCTGAGACTCGATGAAACATTCTTGGTCCAATTCGGAAAATTCCTTTCCGTTAAAAGATACATTAACTGAAAGCGCGATTATCGAAGTTGCGTGCGTCAAGTGTCATAAATCAAAGCTCAATGAAAAATGTGTTCAAAGCAATTTTACGTTGTTTCTTTTCTTAAGTAAATTATAGTAATTCCTGAGAATCGGATGAAAATAAATCGAATACGGATTTTCTTATTATACTAGATGAAAGTTCGAAAAATCTAGTGAAATATTAAAATTCTAAGGTCGAAGCTAGGAGTTATGGCTCAAGTTGACACTTTGAAAATGCGTAAGAATGACGTTCATACTTGGTGCAATTCGGAAAATTCCTTTCCATTAAACGATACGTTAACTCAAAGCGAGATTATCAAAGTCGCGTGCATCAATTGCTATAAATCAAAGCTCAACGAAAGGTGTGTTCAAAGGAATTTTTCGTTGTTTCTTTTCTTAGATAAAGCAAGGTAATTGCCGAGAATCTGATGAAAATAAATCGAATACGGATTTTCTTATTATACTAAGAGAAAATTCGAAAAGTCTAGTAAAATATTAAAATTCTAGGGTCGAAGGTAGGAATTATGGATCAGGTTGACACTTATGATACGTATATAAAGTACCAAGGGCAAGCTGCGACTTGGAGAGCCGCGGTGTACGATGATTTAAAGGAATACTCGATCATGTTAAGCGCGGGAAACGTCCAATAATCGTAAATTGATTGCCTCTTAACAAGGCTCGATACAACAAAGACAAGAACACGTATCGTTCTCTTACAAACGTTTTATCTTGTTAGATCTGAGACCCAGTTGACAGGCGCACAGACGAATCGCTTCTAGGCTCTGCCTTCGCGTAAATTCTTTTCCACCGTTGCAGATACGTCGCCACAAAGACGTTTAATTAAACAACCTTTTAGAACGGCCAGAGACGACGAAATTACATTTCGACTCGGAAAACCGTGAAATATCGAGGAATTTTCTACATATTTGTTATATTTTAAACGGTTATATTCTTCGCTGTTTTAATTGAAGAATAACGAATGCAACGATAAATTAATACACATACTTTTGGAAAAAATTGGAAAATATCTTCAGACTCCTGTTGACTTGAATTCGAAACAAATTTCCATATTATTATTGAGTCATTCGGAAAATTTCGCTGTTCTTTCTTTTTTTATACGGCTGAAGTGTGAAATTGGCTGTGAACAAAATTAGTTCCGCTAAATTGAAAAAACGAAATGACTTTCCGAGCGACCTAATATTATTAACTTCATGGAGAGTATGAGTTTTAACGTTTACAAATAAACGTAGTCATCATATGTCAATTTTTCTCTCAACTATTTTCCGAGGTTTATCCCAACTAGCTTTCAAATAAAGCGAAATTAAACGAACTATCGCGGAATTTTTGTATTCGAATCTCCATATGGAATATTTGTAGAATGTTGGCTGAATTTTTGCAAATTTTTTCCAGACACTTTCACCTAGTGAATACACCAAAGTACCGAGATAGAATAAAGTGCGCATTGTCTGTTGCGACGTCAGCTACAAAATTATTTACTTACTTGCAGACTGCAGCGCTGTTGATTTCCTACAACGCGAAATCTCTATAACCGAGAATCTCTCGGAGAGTCCTATGTATACAATTTTCGCGAGAAAACTGTAGAACGAAATTCCATAAGGGAAGAACGAATACTGGAGTAACACGATGCACCAGCGAACTGCAGCGACATTTCGCCACCCTATTACACCGGGCCGTTGCAAAAAGACATAAGAACTTCCTTCCTTCCTTGCTCCTTACACAGGGTTCCTTTTACACCTCGCCAACTAACTCTCGCAGCTCGACGAATTCGAGATTCCTCTGTTTTTATCGGTTCCCTCGCGAGGACGCTACGGAGATGGAAAAACAAGCAGGTGGAATAAGGAGAAAAGGAGGAAGAATTAAGGAACAGCAACGGACCAAGAGAGGACGCTTTCAATCCGGGGGTAGAAAAATCTTCAGGATTCTTATCTCGGACGCAACCTTCGAGCACAGCCGTTCTCGCGATCCAACTTCCTCGCTTTCTTGCGATGGAAAGAACCAATGGTTCTGTGGCTTTCAATGGGTATACCCCCGTGGTTTCCCGTCCCTTCTACACCCATGAGTCGCCGGTTACGCGAAGCTTATGCGGCAGAAATTTGTCAGAGATCGCGTGCCGCCATCTCTCTGTATTATTTCGTTCGGTCGAACGATAAAACCCGGACCTCTCGAACAATCGAACGAACCACGCTGGTTTACAACCGACGATACCCCGATGTATCGAAGAGTGAAGAGATCCCACCGAAATCTTACGAGTTTCGAATCGTTTACGACCGATTTATGTCGCTCGTAAAATTTTAATATTCTCGCATTATTCATCGAGCTCCAAGTCACGTGAACCAACGTTCGTTCCGGGTTATACTTGTAGTTACGCTTGTTTCGGATAAAACAGAGAGGAGGTGAGAGGGTGAAGGATATTTCGGTGTTTCGATATGTCTCTACGCGATATCGCATGTTATTTTTACTCGGAATCGTGAAGCTGAAATTATAAACGTGTAAATAGAGCGCGTAGAAGATAAGTCAAATATTATTAAATAATATTTAATAATATTTAACCAGATATATTTCAATGATATTTATCCGGGATTCGAGGGAAAAATCAGCCGAACTGTTTATTGCGAATCTGTATTACGATATTTCGTGGAAAAATTGGTAATTGGAAACGTAGAACGATATTTATTTTCGTGGAATTTCGCGATTATTCTAATATCGATTTTATCTGCAGGAAAATGCGATGTTAAATATTTGCAATATGTCCTATTTCGATTGTTCGATTATTCAAGATCTAATGCTCTCTTTGAATAGGATATATTCAGTACGAATACCGAGCATTTGAATTTTTTAATCGTTCCATGTATATTAGAACACTCTTAACGTGAATACCAGTATGAATAAATTACGCAACTCGGTCAAAGTAAAATAGGATACCGACTTCCTTTCTCACATTATAACCTGACTCGACTAATTTGCGATTCGATTGACTATCATCCGATAGATCTAATTGGTCAGCTGGTATTTTTAAAAAGTAATTAAACGAATAATACTTCTTCCAGCAGATACCTTTACGCGTTCTTAAATTCGAAAGAGGAAGATATTAAGGAAAAAATCCTTGAACGAACTCTTTCTTTCTCTTCATCAAAAGACTACAGGAGACATCTTGGATCCTAAACAGCAATGCAATATTCGCCGATTCATCTTGCAAGTCTTTTGAAATTGAATACAATAATGAAGCAACAACAGAGGTTTCTATCTTTATACTTGCTTCTTGGATTCGAAGCAGCAATACAATATTCCAGCGATTCATCTCGCAAAATTGAATACGATCGTAAAATAGTAACGGGAATAATAGTAACAAGCACGTGAAACCCAATTAAATCGTGAAAATACTACAATAGGTATCTTCGCGTATTTCTAAATACAAATGAAATACACGTGAAAACTTTTTCAGACACAATATCGTTATAGAATAACGACAGGGATAAAAAAAAGGTTAATAAAACTATAAAAGGTGCCTTTATAGATACCTAAAATCGAAACGGTAATACTATATTTAGTGGTTTATTTCCAGAATCTTGAAATATCGTACACAATAACGAAATCACGATAAAAATAACAAAAACCGAGAAATTTAATACCTCTTCGTTAAAAGATTATACGAAGTATAATTACACGTTCGATTAAAAGCAACAATATTCAGCTTTCCGTGTGAAAGTTTCGTTGAAATTCGATTCGCTGGAAGGATAACAAGAGTGAGAAGGTCGTAAATAGCAAATCTCTTTCTCTTCGTCCGAAAGCTATAAAGAAATAGCTTCGCACTTTCTTAAATTCAAAACAGTCATGCGATATTCAACGATTCGTCTCGGGACGCTTGGAAAGCCATGGAAACGAAATGCCAAGAGTGGTAACAGAAATACTAATACTTGAAATGCCTGAAAACGCTCGCTGTCGAAATACCCTGATATTCGAGTTGTGCGAGACTCGAGGGTAGTTCCTCGAGAAAACCAAAGGGTACAGAGCTTTCGGAGTAGCCCTATCTCGAATAGTTGGTAACGATGCCAGTCGCATTAAATAGACGTTTTCCCTTTCCTCTGCGCTTCGCGACAATCGCTTTCGCTTACACGCAAACGCACCGGAATCTCTCCAAGGGTGCATCTATCGTGTAACACCGGGATCCACCACAGCGAATGCACAATTTCTACGTGTTATCTACGACGCGAATGGGTATCGTCGAAATGTAAAACATAATCGCCGAGCAAAGCGTACCGGAAATTACGTCGCATTGCGAACTTATCGCGGATCGCGCGATGATAAACGACGTAACGCTCGGCTCCATTTGCTCCGAAAAATTATTCGACAGAAGATAACATCCTCGCAGATGAAGCTGAGATTAGAAATATTTAGAAGACTCTCTTACTTCGAATTTTATGACGTTTCTATTACGGATCATTGAAGTTTTGAATGTTTGTCATTTTGAATAAGGGAGTGGATTTGCAATGCGAATTTTTTTTAAGAGTTGGAGAGGATTAAATTATCTGCACGGTTTAATTACGTTTTTGATTAAGTCAAAATTCATTCCGAATAAAAATTTATAAAATTGCAATGGAAATATAGGTGAAGTTTTTGACATCTTGGGGAGACTGTTTGGTTCTTGCAGAAATATGACTCCGTGTAATGTTAATTATCATCTAGATGCAACTATCATTAGAGATAGAATTCTTTTTTAACCACTTTAGACTTTGTCAACCTGATACAATAGGTTTACAACTACTCGACACTCGATTATCTCCGCTATTTCTCAGCAGATACTAAAACACAACCACGAAATTTCGCTGCTTTCATCAGGATAAAGATTCGCAAGATTTATAAAATCGCTATCAAAGGATCAATACCTCCACTTTGCAGTGTCTTCGAGCACATTAACTATCATCAAAGTTAAAATTCTTTTTTAATCACTCTAAATTTTGTCAACCTAATATATTAGTTTTACAATTACTCGACACTAATTTTCTTTGCTATTTCTCAACAAATATCAAAACACAACTACGAAATTTCGCTTCATTGATTGAGATAAAAATTCGCAAAATTGTTAAAATCGCTGTGAAAGGATCAACAACACCTCGACTTAGCAACGTCTTCGTGGATCCACCGATTGCGATAGTAAATCGGTCATGGACCCGTTGCCTGTATTGTAAATCGCAAAGGGCAGTTACATTTATCCCGACTCGTCTCTCGCGGCATAAACCAAACTAAATGGCCTATCGGTCATAAACCGAAGATCGATCATCCTGCAATCGCGAGCTATCACACCTCCGCGTGATAATAATTTGCCTTCTGGCTAAGAAACGGCTATGATCTAGCACGTCACGGTGTTCGGCGTTTGTTGACCGAAATGCTGGCAGCAGGTCCCGGTAAATCAATTGCGAGGGCAGCGTAGATTTTCGCATTAGGGGAACAATGCGTGACTCGCGAGCCGTAAATCTCGATCTAACGAACGCGCGATACCGTGGATGTTTTTGTTTGCGATCGGCCCGGGATAAATCGGCGTCATCGTAAACACCGCGTCGTTTATGTTAATTGCGCTACTTCATCGGCAACATGAATTACGCCAATGGCGGCTCGCACCTGTGCACCGTAATCGCGGAACAGGCGGTGCCATTGAGGGCGAAAAAAAAAAAAAAAAAAAATAGGGGAAAAAGGAGAGGAAAAAAAAAAAAGAGGGAATAAGCTCATCGAAGAACGACAACGAACGCGCCATCACGGATAATTTATGATTTATAAAAGTGGCTGGTTTCTGCACCGCATCCTCGGCGACAGCCGCGGAATTAACTTTCTTATGCAGAAACCCCTTGACCCGTTTCCGCCTTACGTGGCATGGTATTTCCCGGAAGAGGCTAAGGTGCTTTCCTACCCGGTCGCGTGTATAAATACATCGGCATACGTGTTCCTTTTATTTTTCTCCGTTTTTTCCCCCGTTTTTTTTTTCACAGGGATTCGTCTTTTTCTCTCCTATTTCTGAAGTTAATACGTTTAGAAATCGATAGTTCTCGAGGAACCTAATTGCACGTACACGATGTCAAGATTGACCGAGATCGGTCAGAGTTCTAATTTATATTTCTGTTTCGTTTTGCAGATAACGGTAAGTAGAATTGATCTATACGCCAAAACGAGGAGATTGATTGAAAGAAATTAAAATATAAAATAACGTCTTAATGCCTGTCTTAAATGTATCGAATAATACTGATAGTTAAAAATAAGATAAAAAATATCATAGGAAATAATGTATTTTATAAATTAATAAAATTCACTAGATTTCTTATGATTCTGATATTTTTAATACGATGTTATTCGACAAATTTTTAAAACGATTATACCTCTGTAAAACTAGTGAAATTCGTAATGAACGACCACTGTTTCTATTGTTTTCAGAGCGATGAAACGAAATACGAGATATGTCGGGATCGGTTCGAATTTTGTAACGACGCAGCGTTATATTATTATAATATTTAATGGAGTGTTTATCTCATAAATGCGATCGCTATAGTCGAAAGGAAATGAACTGGCGAAACGGTGTCGGCTAGTCCATTAACTTCGAAGGAAAATAAAGATAGGTGCGATATATTGCGAAAAGATCGATTAATATCGTTTAAATACCGCTTAAATTGTTCGAAATAAACAGTCCCAATTCGGTGTGCAAAGCTGAATATTACGTATTTCTGGTCACAAACATTTGGATTGCAGGGGGAAAAACAATTGATTCGTCCAATTGTAGAATCATCGACGCAATCAGACCGTTTGCTGTATTAGCAGTATCAAGTAAATAATACATACGTCATCGTTATATTTAGAATGGGTAACATTAATTACCATTCCATGAAAATCTATATACTTGTCTCGAACTAAAATTTACCATTCCCGTTCAACATTGAAATAAACCAGAGACCTGAAATTCCGAATATCCTATATTATATTAAATTTTTCCTTTCAGAGGATAGTTAACTCACTTTGTAGAAAAATCAAGCGAAATAGGTCATACTTTATATTTCCGAAATTCTCGAAACATTCGAAGCTGGTATTGTCTTTCAAAAGACTTTGAATTGCCGTTTCAAAGAATAATTACGGGGTGGGAATAAAATAAAAACCTTGAGAAACACGCCATACTAAACGCTTCGTTTGCCACTATAATTAACCTACTTTAGCGAAGAAAATAAAATGAAATATTTATATTTCCGGGAATACTCGGAACAATGCAAGCTACCTTTGCAAAAATCCCGAAGACTTCGAATCGTCGTTTCAAAGACTATGTACGAAGCTGAAATAAAATTAGACCTCCAAATTAAAAATATCCCGTGCCGTATAAAACATTTCGTTTGACGCGATAATTAACCTACTTTAACTGGAAAATAAAACAAAACGGATAGGAATAAAAATAAAAAAAAAACGCAGCGGTGAGGGAAACATGAAAGGTGATCTAGCTATATTTGAGCAAGAGGCCGTTATTTAATCCGCCAATGATAATTCACTCGTCGATAATGAATCACGGCGATAATGCACACCAGGTTCGAAACTTAAGGAACATTTTAGGCTTCGACAAAGCCGATCTATTATCCAGAGAAAAGCAAACTAACCAGCGCTACCTAGAGACTCGATACCGGTCTGGTCATGATGATGCTCGCTACATCGAAGATTTAATTACAAGAGATTTAAGACGGATTTTCGGTAATACCTTACCATTATAAGCGTCGTTCGGTTGCACGTACGATCGAGAATTACACGCATGATTACAGCGCTAACGCGGTACGTCGAAATATGCGGCATTATCGGGAAATATGTAAATCAGCATTACCGAATCGCGGAGGAACCGGTAATAAACGTACCGCAGGCACATTCATTTATCCTACGATTATTGTTATCGATGCACTCACCCTTCTCCAGCTGATTTTCTCCCTGACCCTCTCTCTCTCTCTCTCTCTCTCTCTCTCTCTCTTCCTTTTCCTCTTGCTACCGTGTCTCTACCCTCGTTCCTTTCCAGCTAACTTCCGTCTCTGTTCTCACAGCTTCTAACCACGAAGGGACAAGCTAATCGTCTTCCGGCAAGGATTACACCAGCTTCTTTCACTAACAGCCCATATCCTCGCGAGAAGCTCGCCTCAAGGAAGCACGTTCTCGTACCAACGATCGCTTACATCCCCCATCTTTCTCCGTTCGTTGCACGGTGTTCGGGAAAATTCGCACACCGTGCTCTCGCAAACCAGAGGCCAGTCCTTTCCGATTCCCCGAACGTCTGTTTCTCCACGGTCTGGCAACGAGTGATCGAGAGGGTCGTCGTCGGCCGTCCACACGAACCCGAAGCACTGTTCTCACTACACACCGAGGGTCCTAGCAATCGCGGCAGCAATTTCGAGGATTTGGAAGCACGAGGAGCGTCCACTCGCGTTGCACGCTGCCTAACGACGTCGACGTTAACTGCGCCTCGTTAAGCCCAGCACGATGACGCGATGACGACACCTGGAAACATCACGTTCTGAAGCACTTGGCCACGCTTAACTCGATCGCGAATAATCGCGCCGGCTGCGATTGCATTTGTTAGCCCTCCCGTTCCCACCGAGTCGCAATTTCGCGCGCCCGGGCCATCGATGCATCTCTATAGAGGTTAAAACCGCCAGGGATACTTTCGTCCCGTCTTCTCACCGTGTCACCGAGAGATAACGAAAACGAGAATGAGACCGATAAGAAATAGGCCTACGATCGTGTTAACGAATTATTCGGCAGATGATTGTGTCGGAGAATGAACAGAGAAGTCAAGAATGAAGGATGTTGGGTGAGATCATCTTCACAGGTTTGGGAAACTCGTGATGAGTAAACACACGGCTCAGCTATGGAAGTTAAAACCACATCGGATGATTTCGTCCCGTCTTCTGCCCGTGTCACCGAGAGATAACGAAAACGAGAATGAGACCGATAAGAAATAGGCCTACGATCGTGTTAATGAATCATTCAGGAGACGAATGCATCGGAGAATAAAAAGAGATGTGAAGAATGAAGGATGTTGGGTGAGATCAACTTCACAGGTTTGGGAAACTCGTGATGAGTAAACACACGGCTCAGCTATAGAAGTTAAAACCATATCGGATGATTTCGTCCCGTGTTCTTCGCGTATCACCGGAAATCACGAAACCGAGAGTAAGACCGATAAGAAATAGATGTACGATCGTGTTAACGAATTATTCGGCAGATAATTGTGTCGGAGAATGAACAGAGACGAGAAGAATGAGAGATGTTTGGGTGAGATCAATATCACAGATTTGGAAAACTCGTGATGAGTAAACACACGGCTCAGCTATGGAAGTTAAAATCACATCGGATGATTTCGTCCCGTCTTCTGCCCGTGTCACCGGAAATAACGAAAACGAGAGTGAGATCGATAAGAAATAGGCCTACGATCGTGTTAACTAATCATTCGGTAGATGATTGCATCGAAGAATGAATAGAGAAGTGAAGAATGAGGGATGTTGGATGAGACCAACTTTACAGGTTTGGAAAACTTGTGATGAGTAAACACACAGCTCAGCTGTATAGCGCATTGTCCAGGAAACAAAGAATTTTTATGAATTTCTTAGAATTTATAAATAAACCTCTAGTTTTTAAATTAACTTCCTATAAAGAGAGATTGGAAATTTCGAAGCTTCCATTTTATAGAAAAAACAATTTTTCCTCGCTTGAAACCATATTGATATCATTACCGATATTAATACGAAGAAAATGATTCAAAAATACCGTCATCCAATCATTATTTTTCCATTCAATTGATGTGAAATTTATGAAACTGCTAGTTCATTTTTCTTTGTTTATTAATAAATATAAAACGAGTCTGTTGCTGCAAAGACAGCAATTCCTCCACCTAGGAAACTCGATTACACATAGTCTGGAAAGCCGGGATACATCGAAACATCCTAGAAACACCATGAGATTAGGAGAAATCTTCGACGGATCATATAAATTTCACGAAACGCCGGTTTCGTTGTTGGATTACAAGTACGGCTAAACGTACGTGGTACACATGTCGACACGATCTCCGTGAAATTGGGAACGATATCGCGTTGCGAGCGAAGGGAACGCGACGGAATTAAAACGCGCCAAGCGTGTAAACGGCCAATCACTGGTTCTCTTCTTATCCTTCTCAACCACTCTCTCTCTCTCATTAAACGCGTAAATAATAAATACGATATATCGAAAGAATATATCCTCGGATACGTGGAACGATTTGCATAAGTATCACGAAGGCTCGGTATCCCATGGTCACGAATGGAATTAAAATTGACACGCGGTCGTTAGCATGAAAGGATCGTGCCTCCGATGATGTTTCCCGATAAAACGATATCTCGTGGTCAGAAGTAAAAATCCGTACGAAGAGAACCGACGTCGATTGCAATCACGTGCATTCGAATGGCGAGAACACGTTGCTATCGATGAAAATCGAGGACACGGGGAAAAACGTGACCGTGATTTCTTCGTTCTACTTGCAATTAATACGAAAACGTAGCGAAACGCGTAACGAGACGCGCAAGAGAGAGAGGAACCGAAGAGGCTAACAGAGGAAACCGAAGGGAAGACTGAAATTTGTTTAAACGAGCATTTCGTGGAAAGTGCCGAGAGTTTCGTAGCCAAGCTGTTCTTTCGGTCCGAGTTAAAGCTCCGGTAATAGAGCTGGTTAGATTACAACCACGTATCGCTCCAATGTTTCGTTCCGAAACGCAAACTTTGCCCTCGCAATCGGATAGAAAGTGAAATTCCATCGGATCTATAAATCCCTGATTAAAGGCTAGCTGGAAATTAACCTGCTGACTTTAGTCTTCATAACACTCGCTATCACCCAAGAGAAAATGATATTCTGGTTACAAATAATTAACAAAGAAACGAAATCTTTTATCGAATTAATCCTTCGGAGAAGAACCTCCTGATTTAGAAGAAATGACTCAAAATCTATCATTAATACCGAAAATTTGATATGTTTTGAAAGTATATTCTCAATCTTTCAAAAGCGTAATTTTCAATTTCAACTTCGAAACAGATACACAACTCGGTCACTCTCTTACCAAAAAATCCTCTAATAATCAAGNTAGTCTTCATAACACTCGCTATCACCCAAGAGAAAATGATATTCTGGTTACAAATAATTAACAAAGAAACGAAATCTTTTATCGAATTAATCCTTCAGAGAAGAACCTCCTGATTTAGAAGAAATGACTCAAAATCTATCATTAATACCGAAAATTTGATATGTTTTGAAAGTATATGAAAGATAAATTTCACTCGTATCGTGCAAAATATCGATCAGGTGGAAAGAAACAAGGGATCGTGTCTCCCATAAAGGGTAAAAGAAGAGAAAAACGAAGAAGAAAACATTCTTCGACGATCCAAGAAAGTGATCTAGTCAAACAAGTAAGAAATTACAATCTACTTTACGATAACGTAGAACTACTTTTGCAACGTAGAAAGAAATAGAATCGTTAAATCCTTTTTATCCTTGCATCGGAATTAGTTTCTCAATCTTTCAAAAGCGTAATTTTCAATTTCAACTTCGAAACAGATACACAACTCGGTCACTCTCTTACCAAAAAATTCTCTAATAATCAAGGAACACTGTCTTCTAACACGTGAACCTTGGTTTAATCGAGTTTAGACCTAGATTGGTAGTGGGAGAGAAAGGAAGACACGGAGAGAAGCACTAACCAACGCGTTACATAAATTTCCACAGGGAAAATCTCGATAAGTTTCGGTCGAATGACGTTCGCTCGATAATTCCTCCTCCGTTCCGCGAAAATAAAACCAGCAGCGAAGGAACGAGATACAAAGGAAGCGGAAAAATGAAAAAGGGCAAAGAACACGAGAAAGGGGTAAAGGTGGGAAAGAAAAGAGAACGAGAGGAAAAGAGAGAGAGAAGAGAGGGAAAATGGGGTGAATCACGCGGTTCGTGGTATTCGATGCAACGTCGTTCCGTGTTCCCTTTTAATCGCGAGCCGGCGTTACCGGATAAAGCAACGTGTAATTTGTCGCAATTGGTATTGTTCGGTGTTTCCCGGTTTTCCGGATCTCTCTTGTACCGTCCCACCCTCTCGGGCCCTATTTTCCCACAGTTACCCCTTTTTTTCCGACCTCTGTCCTCGTACGCGAATCTCCAATCGGTTTACACTACGGAGTTGGCCCAGTTTTGCGGTGACTGGTATCAAACTCATAATCGCCTCCGATTAACCACCTCCACATCGGTAGATCGTCTTGATCCTCGAGATTGCGACGTGATGCGAACAGAAAACGCGCCATTTCCACCGAGAATCAGGTTTATCTATCTATTTCTTTGTTTCTTCCAGCTGAAACTGTTCGCAGTTTTCCGGAATTGCGATTAATTTAAATTTTATGCGTCCTTCTTTTTGTGTATACGTGTATTTCGTGATTTCGAATTTAAGAAATTCTATCCATTGCGTGAATAAATAAATAAATAACTGCGAAAGGTACCCTTTGGTATATGATACAATAGAGATGAAAAGGAAGATGTAAATGAGAGATATTTTTGATAAAAGTAGAATACTAATTGAAGAGTAACAGAGTAGAAGAAACATTCTCTTTATATAGGTATTTCTTCCTGAAATTTAACGAACTCTGTCTATTGGATAAATAAATAAATAATTACGAATGGTTACCCTTTGGAATATGAAACGATACTGATAAAAGACGAAAAGTAAACGAAGAAAATTATTTATAAAAGGGGTATACTAATTATTATGTGATAGACGAAATTATGCATTTCAAAATAACTAACTAGAAAAAATCACAGGAAGATATTATTCCATTAATAATTTTGTAAACCATAGTAGAATGGAAAATGATTCAACGTCTATCAAGTATCGATGAGTAAACCGTACTGGAATAAAGACAATCGTTTCGAAATTTTTTAATTCCTCTATTGAATTCAAATTTCGGAAGAACGGAGCAAGTTTGAACGATGGAAATCGACTTAGAGAAACGACAGATATTTTTTTCCAGAAATTCGCCGATAAATTCGAAGAATTGTCGAACATTTTTCCCCCGTTCATTTAAAATTTGACAAATTTTTCGCACGTCGCGAGAGATTCAAACCGATTCAACTTACAATCAGATTCGATCACTACTGGTGGCTTTGGTAGGAATCGCGGGAACGGTTACAGGGCTTGCACACTCCTGCCCGAATCACAACACCTACTATAGTTCCTCACTGATACATCCCATCGGGTTTTCACGGCGCGTTGTCAGCCGAAAATCCAACGGGCTCAAACGGGCTCGATTTACTCGCGATCGAGGCCTTTTATCGCTCGTGCACGATCGACAGTTCCCAAGATGCTCGTCACATGTCGTCAACGAGACCGAGACGTCGTTTCCCCGAACGTGGCTGTGCTCGTCGACGAGACACTTCGTTCACCACACTTCCACGATACCTTCTTCGACACGCGAACCGATCCTTTCTCCCTCAAGTTCACTATTAACTTCTTCTACTCTGGCTCGATTAAAAACCTTATCGAGGATCGTGTCGAACTTTCAGGACGAAATAAAACGATGGAGAACGCGAGAACGCGGCGATCGGGAAAAGAAAAACACGCGGGATCAAGCAGCGGGATATCGGAAAAAAGCGAACGCGTAAATCTCGGCACGATCTAATTGCGAGGAGGTTTTTCGGAGAAACGACTCGCTGGCCGGCTGCTTGTTAGGACTTCGCCTACGGACTGCCGGGCGCCGCGGCAAAAGCTACGGCGCAACACGCCGACGCATCAACCCCCTTAGAACCCCTTGGCCCCTTTGTCGCACCGATACCAACCAATACCAACGTATATGCTCGCTCGCGAATTCTCCCTCCGCTACCCCCTCCATTCTATTCCCCCCTACGACGCCTTACGACGCCGACGCCTCTCCCTCCCGACGCGCGACCAGCGTACACCTGTAGACGGAGCGTGGTACCTGATATGGCTCGCTGTTCGTCCAAATGACGAACCGTCGATCGTGTTCCATTTGCTCATCGATCTTTCCTACGGTGTTATATGTCTTGTTAATCGCCGGAGAATTATCGCCAGAGAATCGTATGATCGGTTGTAGCATCCAGTAAGGACACCGGGTTGTTCGCTTGTTTTATACGGCACTGCGGAGGTAAAGATAATTTTCCAAATCTTTCCAAATGTTTTGTTTAACGTTTGGAGGAATACTTTACTTTTAGAGTGGAAGGACAAGTGGATTGTCACTCGTTTAACACGTTAACTGCCAGACGCATTTTCGATGGTTTGCTTAAGGTGCCAATTTTTCATTATGCGATGCATATTATGCTTAAATATTATTTGTAGCAGATACAATGAGTTATAAAATCATGTTTGAAACAGTTTTCGTGGAAGGAGTCACCAATGACCTCGTGGCGCTGGAATGTAATTAAATTATAAGTATTGTTATTTGTTTAAATTATATATATTTCCATGAATCTGGGCGCGCCGGTCACCGGTGGCTCCCACGGCAGCCAACGTGTTAACCCATTTGCATCACAAAGAAAAGTAAAAAATTCGTTCTTATCACCAATATTTCTTTTTACTGTATTTAAATTTTAATGAAAATGTTACCAAATGTGTAAAATTCCTCGTCACAATTTATAAACTATATCGATGATTAACGTCTTTGTCAACGAAATAGGAAGAAGTCGTAGAACATAAGGGCGACTAAATTTTTTCTTAACATTTAAAGGTTTATTCGACGTATAATTTTAAATGGTAAAAATAAAAACCGGAACGAATTTATGGGACGACCTAATACTTATGATGCAAATGGGTTAACTACAAGTGATACAGGAATGTTGACGGTTAAAAAAATTATACGAGATGGTGTGGAAGTACTTGTCAAGAAATCTAAGTTTGTATTGGATTTGTAAGGGTTTTCCTGACAGCTTGGGTGGGGGAGGGATGAGGCCCACCCTCGCCAGGGGTGCCAGGCCACTTTTAACCCTTTGACTACTGTGGACGCCTGTAGGAGCTATCAGTATCACAAACGCAAGATTTCTGTGCGCCTTCAGGCGCCCACAGTAGTAAAAGGGTTAATGTTATTATGTACCGTGGATGATAATTGATCGACGAATTAGTCTGAATCATAGTTTCTAATTATAATATGCGTACATTCGGTACTCGAGGAAAATCTCCGATTGCAATGTGAGATTTTCATTTCAGCAATGTGAAATGTCCGATATCGAATGCTTGTACGAAAAAGAAGTACGAAGAAAATTGAGACTATACGATTTACATAAACGATATTAAAATATTCGTCAAAAATTCGTATTAAGTATATCGGTATACGTTACTATGTTTCGAATTATTTTTCCTATAAGCTGCAGTTAAATCTACGCGATCCGGTAAATTTCGAGAATACTGTGTATTTAGTATGTACTAATGTACATAATATCAGTTTCGTGATTTACGTATTAATTCTGATATAGATTCTATCAGCTATCGAATTTGGAAGCACGGCGTCACGTTCAACGTAACGGCCGAGCACGTTCGTAAAATTGATTCGATATATGTAATAAATAAATTATGCGATATTGATATAAGTATAATACGCTAATTTATTTTACGGCTAAGTGGTATGTCACTATCTTCCAAATTCTAAAGATCGCAACACGTCATACATTCTAAATGATACAAAGTATTAAATTAAACGATGAAAAAGGGCGAGTTACCGTTTATATCGAACAGCGTGGCGAAGATCGATCGTTTCGTAGTCGATTAGAAGCAAATTGAGCAAAAACATCACAAATTTCACATTAATAAAAAAGAAAAACTGGAAGACTAATTCACGCGCGAAATGCGATCCTTCAAGCGAAGCAGATTGACAGCAGCGCGCCGCGTGGCGGAATTTGGAACTAAAACTGGCGCCAATTATTCCCCGCAATTATGAATACGAATTTCCATTTAACCCAAACTTTATATTATAGAATTTAAATAGAAATCTGAATGCGATAGATTTGTGTGATTTATTATAATTTATAGACTATATTACGTATTATTTAATATGCGAAACAGTCAATGTTAATATTGAATAACTAACAAATAAAGAATATTTATTTGCTTTTTATTGAACAGTAACGTAGACTTCGAATCTAATTACGGAAAATAAAAAATTACAGGTGTATAATCAAATCCTTTTGATCATACGTGTCATTTAATCTCGTATATTTCATAATTAAGTGCAAATTCTGTATTATCCGTATTATAAATTTTTCATTATAATTAATTATAAATCACGGCTGCTTTAAATCTCTGTTTAACTTAATTCTTTAACATTTAAGAAATAAATCTATATCATGGAATCTTTGTTATGCTATTAATAAGAAATTAATAACAAGTTAACTAGGGTATTAATTTAAAATAAAAGTAAAGAAATTAATAACTCATTAGTTAGCACAGAAAGATGATTCATTTTTCTGTTTAAGATCAAATGAGATTCATGCAATTTTGTTCAATTGGCTATTTATTGAATCGAGATGTAAATTAAGCTAGATTAAGAGCTAGCTAGCTAAGTTATAAGCTTACTTTGATTCCGTGGTATATTATTATCGATATGAAACGTATAGCTTCCAAGAATTTTAAGCTATTATAATACCGATTCAAGTTCGCCGAAAAAGAAAAGTTTCATTTGTCGAGCAATGTGCTAGAACCGTAACTGTAACCGATACCGAGTCGAAATAAGACCGACGTGGAACTAATATGGAACCGATAGAACCAATATATCAAAGCTACCGGAATCGTAACCGGAACGGATATCTCTAAGAACCTTCTTCGTCATAACATTTATAACATCATTCAGTTCATCATAATTATTCTACCAAGAACCCTTTTGTAATAATTACTAAGAATTATTTTGGAATTAATTACGTAAAATGTAAAAAAAAAGTAATATCAGTAGAACCTTATATTAATTTATTAATTAATTTATTAATCGAACCTGATTGATAATTGACACGAAGCTAGTTATCTCTGTTTCGAAATTAAAAGCAATAATGAATGAAAGCTGAGTCTGAGTAAAGAGGAGATGATGAAGTCGATAGCGAGCAAACATCTAAAGTAAGCGAAAATCTTTTAATACATCGAATATTTTCGAAGTGTACAAACAAGAAATAATAATGGTAGAAACGATAATATCGTTTTATCGATTCGACGCAGGAAACGATGTGTTTGCTCAAGAAAGAGTCAATTTGAGATTAATTTGCGCAATTCAACAGAAAGAGAGAAATATCAAATTATGAAAGAGTCGTTTAATCAGAAAAACGTTGAAATTCTCCAGCTTTCCTGATTTATTCCATTCGACGTACTACCTTCAAATTTGCAACATATGAATTTCACGAATAATCAAAATCGTTCAATGTAAAGTAACGCGCGTTCTATGCTTTTTATTTGTGACTTCTGATAAACGTATGCATTAGAACCAATTGAAATTCGCAGCCTGGTCTTATATTAAACGAAACAGTTATTCCTTGGCGATAGAAATCAAATGAAATCAACCCGGGTTTATGTCGGTACATAAGTACGTGTATGAAATATGCATGAGCATTACATTCTGATGCAGTGGTTCTCAAAGAGAAAAGATGCAAGAAATATCGCTCGAATATAGGTGATTATATATGTTCCTATAAATGATAATTACCTAATAAAATAACTTCCGTCACTTGAAAACTTGCGTATTATGATGCACTCGTATATTCATCATCGAGTAGACAAATTCGATGAAATATATTGGGTTATTCGGAAAGTAATTTCGTTTCTTACCAACAGAGAACCTAATTTTATTTTTTCACGGATAACTTCACGCTTAAGCAGCATAATCATTATACATTTTGACAGCTGATATAGTAAGGCTTCTTTGTTAAAAATTTTGTTTGATTCTTTGCGATACTTTTTGTTCGGTGCCCTGTCGAAGATGGAAAATTGAAAACAGCATTTTCGGCATATTTTACTCTTTTACTATCGAAAAGGTAAAAATGCAGTTCAAGCAAGGCGAAAATTATACGATGCGTACGGAGATGTATCGACCGAACGACAATGCCAAAATTGGTTTGCAAAATTTCGTTCGGGTAATTTCGACGTTGAAGATGTACCACGTTCTGGAAAGCTTGTTGAAGCCGATGAAGACAAAATAAAGGCATTGATAGATGCAAACCGTCGAATAACAACTCGTGAGATTGCCGAAAGGTTAAATTTCTCGAATTCGACCGTTCGTGATCGCGTGAAACGTCACTCTAAAAAAGTCGTGTTTCATTTTCACCAAAAAAAAACGAAATGTCTTTTCGAACAACAATTAAAATAAATTGTACGCATCCGTTACACGACATCTTTTCCGAAATCGAGATTTCGTTGTCGGAAAATTGACAACGAAGGACTCGACTACGTAAAATAAACAAATCACGGGAATAAACCGGAAAAAAATCGTGTTTCATTTTCACTAAAAAAGAAAAAACGAAATGTCTTTCCAAACAACCCAATAATTAAAATAAATTGTACGCATTTGTTACATGAAGTCTTTTCCTAAATCGAGATTTCGTTCTTGCAAAATTAATAACGAAGGAAAGGACTACGTAAAATAAACAAACCACGGGAATAAACCGGATAAGAGCTCGCAAATCACTCGAGTACACGTTCTTTTCGTTGATATATCTTTCATCCGATAGAAATGGTCGATAAAAATCGGCGATGTTTAAGGATTAAAGCCCGACAGTAGTTTTCACCGATGAAAAATCAATTCGCCGATATTTTCTCTAAGCGATGAACATTTCCTACGTGTCGCCACATCTCCAAGTTAGAACTCGAACCCGTGTTTCATCGATAAGCGATCGGGATGAACCCGAGTTCACTTCAAACTCCAATCCGAACTTCAAACGTTCGTCCATCCGCAAAGTTTTCGGAAGCTGCGCAAAAGAGCTTTCCAAGTAATATGGAACGTGCAATCGCAGATTACTTCAATAGTACTTTGATCATACCTCGTTTCAAACTTGCGAACATACAAGCAATACAGGGGATAACAGCTTTACTTAAAAATGCATATACTTTTTGTCATATTTCACTCGAAGAAATTGTATTAAGTTGTTCAGAAAGTCCTTTCGTTTCTTACAAACACAGAACTTAATTGTATTTTTTTCACAGCCAACTTTATACTTCAACCGCATAAAAGAAAAAGAAAAAGAAAAAAGCGAAATGAATTTCCGAATAACCTAATATCTCTGCTTATTATCGTCTATTTATGTAATGTTAGGTATCGATGAAATTTCGACGTTAATTTGGAAATATTGGCGACTGCATGTTCGTCGAATTTTTCGCTAATTGCGAATTAGTTGAAGATAAGTTTGCGACCATAGTTGCGAATTTGTCGGAAGACTCGATGACGAAATATGCAACGCGAAAGCTAGGATCAATTTCTCGCAACTTCGCGTTGTACGTTACTAAACTATTTCTACTAAACGAGTAATTAAATTTAATTAAACGATATAATATATGGTCGCATTAATTGCGTTAAATTACGTACCGTGCTTTTGAAAGAATGAATTATGCACGTGTCATACTCATATCCGGTAACTCAATTTCCGCAGTTATGCTCTCGATTACGTTAAAGTATGATGTGCATTGTACTTTTCGCAAGTGTTACACGATATCCTTTTCCCTTTATTCGAAGGTACGAAAGTGTTATTAAAGCCGTTCCCCGTGACAGCCATCTTTTACGGGAGATAATAAATTTTTAACTAGAAATAATAATATTTAAAAGAATTCAAGATACCATATTGTACAACCTGTCTATTCTAATAAATTGCTATAATTTATTCTCTATTTTTTCGTATTTTTTCCTATCTAAACACAAATAAAAATTTGGAACGTAAGATAACGTTTAAATTCCGATATTTATTTAAGAAATTACTTTCCTTTTGCAGCGTTATTCATAAATTAAAAATACAATACCAGCCAGAAACAGTAAAAGTGGGACATTTTTTTTCAAATCGCCACAACCTCGAATCTCGGGAATTTTTTCGCGGGATACTTATTAAACGGCAAAGCTGGTTTATTTCTCGTGACAATCCGCCATCTAATTACAGACACGCGGCCCAGTTAGAAACGCGAGACTGTACCATTAATAGAACTGTTATATGTGAAAAGTTTGCGGAAATTACAATGCTCGTTGAACGTTGCACGAACGCAAACGTACGATTAACGTACGTACGCGATGGGTTTTAATTTATGGGGGTAATGAAAAGAACGAAAGTCACCGGGTTAAAAGTTATTCCGAATGAAGTACTCCATTTCTCATAACGGCTTCCGAGTAGCCATCCAACTTTCCTAAAAGATTCAACATTTTTCGAGTGGTCCGTGTATCTTTATGACCAAGTTACTCGATATTACTCACGATTTTTCACTCTGCGCGCACCAAATCTACGAGATAATTATTCAGTTTTCCTGAAAATCGAACATTCTTTCGAGACTATATTCTACGAATATTTCTAAAGTCGCAATAAAAATTTACAGTAAAAAATATA
The DNA here is from genome assembly GCA_002201625.1 of Euglossa dilemma. Taxonomy (NCBI): domain Eukaryota; kingdom Metazoa; phylum Arthropoda; class Insecta; order Hymenoptera; family Apidae; genus Euglossa; species Euglossa dilemma. The sequence goes on along the minus strand of NIJG01000020.1, from coordinate 11,023 downwards.
TCGACGAAATTCTGTATCATTTTAGAACCTACGAATGAATTAATAATAATCGAATATTCACTTCAACAAGTGCTTTTAATTTATCAAATAATACGATAGTTTCTTATTCCTTATAAATTCAAGAGAACTCTTTGCACTGTAAAAACGAATCCCTTCAAATAAAATGCTATACCTTTGGAATTAATTATTATATGCAAATGATATATAGCTTAAAACCTTTTTAATGGACCTTCGAATCGATTACGAAGTTTATGATGTCTTCTGGAAAGTGATAGTAAAATTGATTACAGAGTAAAAATGATACTCACTTGTTGCGTTAACGCGAGTAAAAAACGAGAAATTTTAACTCTGGTAGCATTAAAAATAAAATCAACAAGGTTAGAAGTATCTCGATAATATCGCCGGTGTATGAAGCTTGTTTTCCATCCTTATAGTCACGGTAAACGAAGGCGCACTGTTTAGGATGGAAAAGCAAAACGGGTACTTATCAGAATGGAAGTGAACCAACAGGACCAGGGTAATAGATAGTATACCTGCGGAGTGGCCATGAACTCCCATAGGAAATTAAACTTCAGCGTCAAAGCGAACCATCAAAGAGAAAGACAAACTAAATGAAATGGTTTTCTCGGCATCTATTTTTATTTAATCACGGGAAATGTACGAGTTTCTCCTCCTGTTACTTACAACAAAGATCGAAAACCACTGGCAATTTTATATTTCATCATGGCCTCGACGACGAAGGTATTCAACCTACGCTTGTAACTTTATAAAAAATTAACAAGTGTACCGTCAGTCGATCAAAAAGCACGAGAAAAGAATTAATAATCACAATACAACGAACGAGCGTAGAAAATTGAAATACTATGACTTGGTCGGGGAAATTTTCATAAAAAGCATCCTACGTTTGGAACAATGCTACTTTGATCGATGAGCCTTGAATTATTTTCAATTTATATTCCTTCAGATCTCTTTGTAAAGAAAGGACGAACAAGATTGCGAATTGTAAATAGGACGGACGAAAGGGAACCTGCAGGACACGGTGATCCTGAGGATCAGTAGGATCTGAATTGAAACGCTTCGGGGTTCAAAGACCTCGACAACTATGACCCTGAGGTCGCGGAATATGAAACTGGAGCCATAAAACCCAAGGGCTGAGAACTCCGGAGTAGTCTGACGCGGATTTCACCAAGTTAATATCATGGGTGTCGAAATCCTCGGACCCAGGACTCCGCCACGTTGGCTTCCATCATCGTGGACGTCGACTTTGAAAAAATCTCACTAACTACTCGAAGCTTCGAGATGATACAATTCGCTAGGCGGGAATTGTAGAATTTTGAACAAGTCTCATGAGATCTCCTGAGATCCTAAGCTATCAATCACTTTGATTCGTGCACTATAATTTACTAGATCGTACATGCTAGATTAATACACGCAACGCGTGGTCCCATTAACATATGATTAAACTATAAATATTCCAGTAGCATTTCGCGATTTTTAGTCCTGTAATACAGAATCGTATAAATCAACTGTCCTCTGCCGATCTTCTGCAATTTGTCTGACGCGTTAATTTCTTTAATAATCGAGACTAGAAAGTGGAAGAAACAAAGAGTAGTGCTTCGGAAAATCGAGAGGACACTATTACTTATTAATTTTGAGTAGAAATGTTGGGTGGGCAACGGAAACAAAGTGTTTTTTAATAATAGAAATGGTTTATTCAAAATAATAGCTAATCGCTCCTTGACAACTGAGATTTACAACCGAAGACTTGTACAACAACAATTTGCTGACTACAATACTAGTCGAAAATATCAATAAAATGAGCAAATTCTATAGCAACAATGCAGATTCTAAACCTATTATTTATGCAATAAAATTTCCTCACCACAATACTAGTCGAAAATATTTTTAACTACTTATTCTTAATTAATTCGCTACTGTCACTGACAACTCTCAATTTTTAACTGAATATTCGAACTCTGAATACTGAATACTCATTCTTTCATAACCTGTCGCTCTTATTTAAACCTTGCACTCGAGTAGCGACTCTCAGTCGTCATTTGTTTCAATGCCATAACCTAAATAACAAATACGAAACGATAAGTATATTAAAAATATGGGAATGGAATGAATGCAGCCCTGAGTGAAGATCAAGAGTGGTTGAGCCTCAGAACGAATGCAGATAATTTATGATAGAGACAAATGCCAGGAATGAGTGAAAGTTTGGGAATGCGTTTTAAGTATCTCAACTTAGGCCCACCAAAGGCGCAGGCTGCATGGGAACACCTGTGGGTGAAAGGAAATAGAATGGAAACTTCTATTTATATAGAAGTATAAAAGAATAAAAGTTTTTAGTTTTCAAAGCACTTAATTTGAAGTAACCTAACGCCGTGAGAATAAATCAGAGCATCCGGTCAGTTGTCTAATTCAGTTAAATAAATAATTTGAAAAAGGTTATCCTATTCCGAAAAGAAGTGACAATATTATTCTAATCAATTCCCTCTACCAATTCCCTCCTACATATATCATCCAACTCGGCGCCATTCCCGTAGAAGAGTGAAAATCCTCGACCACCGTGAAATCAAGGCGTACCGGGGCACGGTGTACCGTGGGAAAAAGGAAAGAACGAATTAAAAGGATGAAAAGGATGTCGGTGAGCGTGGGTAAACTGTCGAAACTGGACGAGAGACCGATGCGGCCGCGGGGTGAACTGCGACCGCAACGAGCGGTCGTGTGTTCATCGTTTCTGAGCACATAACCTGAGCAGGAACGGATGCAAGCGCCATGGCAGGAGGTCGTGGACGGGAAACGATGAAGGGGGAAAGAGAAAGGGAGAGAAAGGCAGAGGAAGGAGAGAACCGCGCGTTGCTCCCTTGCAGGGCGCGTAGCCTGTTTAATTAGCGAACAAATTAAACGTCGGGACAGCCACATCCGACATGGCCACGTAATTAGAGGTATTATAAATTAATTATAACGCCGTGGCGCAGCCAGTTTTGTGGGATTCAATCTTGGAATGAGCCCGGCATTGCACGCCAAATGAATGCCAAACAACTTACGCCGGTGCCAACCTCTTTCCACGCGCCATTGGCTCTTCTCCTCTGCCTCCCTTCTTCTTTCCTATCCTGCACCCTCTGGTCCGCGTGAAAGGGGACGTTTCCACCCTGATAGGCCACCGCTCGGCCTCGTAACGCTTTCTCTAACCGTCTGTAATGGTAATGATTGACGGCCGACTCGATTACAGCCCCGAACACAGGAAGGAAAGCAGCCCGGAAGGATCAGCTGGACAATACGATAGACCGACTTGTCCACCGCTTCCGAAATACGTCTGTTCTACGATACGCCAAACGTCACGTGTCGATATCGCGCGATATGCTCGTAAGATTTATACGAGAATTGATACGCTGAATGATGGGTTAAAACCAGCTCGCTGTTCTGCTAAAGCGAAATCTCCGAGGTAATTGCGTTCGCGTACGAAACACACTTTTCTTCTTCCGTTTCTTTACACTCTGATTTATCCATTGTCTATTAACTCTTAACGCTTTCATGTGTGAATATATAGACAGGAAAATCCAAATTATTCTCGCTGTATTTTCACTTGCAAGTGGTTAAGTGTCAGACTTAAATGCTACAATAACGTGCAAATAATAATATTAACACGTTCAACCTGGCGCATTTTTTCGAAGTTTCTACGTTAATTAATAAGTTGTGCATTCATCTGGCGACGCTTACTTACTTCGGTATCCTTCTAGTTATCAATGACTGTTATCACAGTCTCAAGAATTGCGTGAAATTGTTAGAAAATACTTATAAAACTCTATTCGCGAATATTGAAATATCCAAATAAATTATATACCCATACTTGTTTATGGTAAGTTATTCTATGGTCCAAAGTAGATGTGGACCACGCCAGGTTGAACGTGTTAAAGTCTTTATTCATTTCAGAAGTAATATAATTTTGATTACGATATTTATTTTATTCCGCATCGGTGGTATGAGAGGTATACTTGGAGCCATAAGGGTTGAAAGCAGCAACCCTAACTTCTAAATTTTCACGAATCTTCACGAGCATTGACAGAGAGGAAGAAAAAATATAACACAGGCAAGACACAATCGTGTGAAGAGGCCCTTATTTATAATGATCGATACCATTACTGACTCAGAACACAAACAAGCGAAGTATGCACGTTAATCCGGAATGTTTAAAACAATGTAACGTCCATAGCAAAGGGAGAGTATATTAGTAAAATTATAAAATAATCCGAGAGTGAATGTAGTATTCATAACATATTAATTTAAATTCTCGTTGCGAGTGAATATTTTAATATTTTCCTTTCATCACAGAGTTATTCCCTTTACCATGATAATAATCGCCACGCAACTGAATTATAACTCTAACTATAACTATATCTTAATTTAACATCAAAAGTTGATGACAATAGCTGAAGCATATATCACCCAAAAATGACGGAATCGCGAATCGATTTCAGTTTCTATAAATTACGAAACAAAAAATTAATCAACGCAAAGTAATTTTTATCTAAATAAGTACAAACCGGAAATTAAATAAGACGCATGGTTAGAAATTAGGGAACTTCCGCGACTGCAGTTTCCACAGTTCTGCGACTGAACGTTAAAGAGAGAACTATTTTCGGGAATTTCTTTTCAATGAACGGTAATCGCGGGTTAGAACGATTTGGAAAAAAGAAGCGGGTAATCATAGCTGCCTCGAGACACCGGAATCGCATCGACCGAATTCCTCTGGGAGACATCGCGAATTACGGGGCGGAGGTTAGAAGTCTCCGTCACAGAATAGAAACCGATTAAGCGAAACAACCAACTGACTACACCTGTTGATATTTCCCTAGCCACTGTGCATCCACACCGTGTGCATGCACACACGTGTACGCCGCCGTTTCTCAAGGCTTGTTTCTCGTAATGAGGAACATTTCGGAAAAGGTTGACGACGATTGCAAGTCGGCTCCCGTTTCCTCAATTTTCCTTTCGCCGATTTCCGTTCCGATCGTCGCAATTTCGAAATAGCAAAGGGGCCGAGGTGAGGGTGATTTACCAAGCTTTCGAAAGGAATAAAGACTCAGCGAAATTGGAAAATGCAGTATTCAGCGTAGGTACGCTCTAAATCTGTAAATGAAACGATTAATATATAAATAAATAATAGGTAATAAATAGCAAATGGAGTGTTCTCGAGAAATTTTGTGTCATGTCTAATTATAAGCGAACTTTAACTAAGTTATAGCTAGCTTACAACCAGTATTTCAATTTTCGTGCGTAACTCTCTGCTTGGCATCGCTTTCCAACGATTTTTCCTTGGAAAATTTATTATAAATTTATTATAAATTTACGTTCCTAACAATTTGTTACTAACAATATTAATTATAATTAAAACTTTGTTAATAACGGTTTAAAATTTGATGAAAAATATTTCAACTAAAAATACAAAAAAAAAACGCTAACCGTTAGTTCGCAGCCAATTAGCTCATATTGCTTGTAATATATAATTCATAATTGTATTATGGCGCTACTAATTATACCTAGCACAACCAGAGTAATACAATTAGGAATTATATGTCAAACAATAACGATTGCCCAGGTCACACCACGAGGAGGTGCTGCGATTGGTGACCCACCCTAACCACGACCCAACCACCCTTCCTTTCGCATAAAAATTTACAAACATTCAGGTGAATTTCTTTTTTGACGTACGTTTGCAAAACGATCAATTTTTGTTGATCGTCGTAAAAATCAAACATCAAAAAGAATTTAAACAAAAAACCGACGCGGAAAACTAAACCTAGAAATAAAAAATAGATTAAACCTAGAAATAAAAAATAAATGAAACCCAGAAATAAAATATAAATGAAACCTAGAAGTAAAAGACAAATTGAACATAAAAAAAGAGAAGAATTATGCGAGAAGTTATTGACCTAAAAAATATAATAATTGATAATTAGCAAAATAAAAGCAAACAGATGATATCTCGTTCGCATAACAATACGATGCATGTTTATTGGCCTGAAAACATAGAATAATCGACAATTGGAAAATTAGAAAAATAAAAAAAGCCAAAGAGAAATGAAATATCCTGCAAAGAATTAAGTATAATCAACTTATTTAATACTACTTAATACTACTTAATTTTACTTGATATTTCGTTCGCATAGTAATACGATGCATGTTTATTGGCCTGAAAGCATAAAATAATCGGCAATTAGAAAATTAGAAAAATAAAAAAAGCCAAAGAGAAATGGAATATTCTGCAAAGAATGAAGTAAAATCAATTTATTTAATACCACTTAATACTACTTAATACTACTTAATACTACTTAATACTACTTAATACTACTTAATA
>NIJG01000019.1:1282618-1303184 GCA_002201625.1 Euglossa dilemma | reverse complement strand
ATCTGTTCCACGATTTGTCCATGATTACCAACATATTTAAATGAACAAATTCCCGATATTAAATTCATATTCTTCGCGAAAGAGAGAAAAAAGGAAAGCAATGTAAATCACGTTCAGGAAAACGAAATTGTACAGAAATAAATTTTCAAATTTTTAACGGGTGTTCGTTTATATATGCCTTAAGTACAAATTACAAAAGCCAAATAAATTCGGTGAGTTACAGAATACTGACCGTAAAATGGAGAAAAAAAAAGGACAACAGATACTTTTTTACAAACTACAATTTAGTTTCTGCGTAGAAATTGTGTCTGAAATTGGCTGTTAAAAAATTCGCTATCTATTTCAATATTAATACTGAAGCTATCAATAGCTGTTTTATGTGGTTTATTATTCGTTGAAATGTAACTCACCATAAATAATAGTAAATAAATATAACAGAAACACATGATTTGAAAGAAATAATAAAACACTTTGTAATTACATTATATAAAAAAGAAAAACGTTATAAATTATTGTTATTGCAAAAGTATCGTGTAGCATACAAAATTCTAATTTCATATGATCGTGATGCATTACTCAAAGGGTCAATTTTGGTTTCGCGAAATAAGGATTAGCTACTCTGCGAGAATTTTTCTCAAAAATACCATTAAAAATAATTATATCATTTTTTTCGTTAAGATATACAGATAATACGATACACGAATATATCTTGTTATTCTTTTTTTTGGCAAAGGATGTTATGTTTCCTTAAAAAGATCAATTTTTCATTATTTAAACCACTATTTCATTAATCGTGTAATTTCTAGCGTGCAATAAAGCTTTTAAAAAAATGCGATAAAATCGTATGTACAATAAAACAAAGACATTACTTTTATGTACATTCGAGCAATCATCTTTTCGCGCAATAAATTATTTATATCAATAAATATGGGAAATAATACGATTATCTTTAATTGTTCTCTCGAAAAATTTCCAACGAGTACCTAATGCTTACTCGCAAAACGATGATAAACCCCATTAAAAAGGAATAACACAACCTTTCATGCTTCAACGCGTTTCGAGTGCTTATCACAAGCATAATGTTAATTCGAACGGACATAGGAACTGTAATATAATCACCATTGTCGAAACACGAGCGTAGTTACTTATTTTTCTTCAGTTAGCACGAGGTGAAATTTCTCAAAAAAAAAAAAATCGATACGCAACTTATGAAAAAAATCTTACACAATCATATGCAAATTCGTTAACTATATAGTCCAGTTAAAGAGACAACAAGTACTCGATTAAATATATTATCAGCTAAAGCGACTAAACCGAAGCTTGTCAACATGATATAATTAATAATTTAACGGTAAAATCGTAGACGAATGAAAGATTGTATAAATGTAGAAGTTGCAAGATTTAGTTTTCAATCCAAGTTCAAAAATTCGAAAGAAAGATGAGAAGAAACAGAAAGAATATAGAGAACACGAAGAATGTAATATTGATACTCCATGTTTTTTATCTGTGTAATATTGTTTTAGAAGGTTGTACCAAGAGTTTTGATAAAAATAAGTCACTCTGTTTAACCATTTCAGTGTAGAACAATGACCAGAATTATAATTCAAAAATTCCTGTTATCGTGTTCAATAATTCACAGGTAAATTCAACTTTTAACCCTTTGTAGACGAATGTCAAAGTATCAATTGCAAATTTTGTATTTTTAGGCACGGTGGGATTAAAAATATTTGAGTCCCATTCTATAACAACAAATCGAATTGAATTATTGTTACTTCTTTGAATTTCTATATTACGTGATACTTTTATTAATAAAAAATACCAATTTTATCTAATTTAAAATAAAATTTCTCTGCAACATAGGTCAATTTTATTTTCTGAAATCCAGTGCCTTAAAAAGTTAAATAAGTTTGAGAACAGTATCATTCTACACTTAAATAGCTAACTTATTACACTCAAAACGTATATCTCGTTTGAGAATCATCATTTTTCAACTCAAAACTTTCGAGCATGCAAACAATCGTAGACAAAGTTTAGCAATCATACAGAATAGAGAACTATTGGTACACCATACAATATCTTTCATTAAATTGCCGATGAAAATTATGAACACATTACTGATTCTCAAAGATGGTAACAAAATCGATTCGTTTCTCTTAGAACGAGATCAGAGAAGTCATATATATCACGTTTTCTTTTCTTTTTCTTAGCAAGAATCGTCTTAAATAATCATTGACTCATTCTACGATAAAACATCTTATACTTTGCTTTCTCTGGAAATGATTTTTCTGCTCTTTCTCTCGAGCCTTCGTTAACACGAGAAAATTTCGCATGACTGATCGAATGTTGCGATTATTACTCGTCACTTCGTGCATTCACGCGAATTTCCTCAATGGCTTCCCGGCTAAAGAGAACTCGGACGAAGTTCGATGTAACCCATTAAATTTCAGGCACAATCAGATTCCACTTAAGGCCACTGAAAAAAAGAAAGAAATTTCGTAGGATCCCATCAGTTTGGACAGCCTGATATCGTGTCTTTAATTAAATTCTTGCTAGCTACTTGAACATTGTCGAACCATTTCTTTAATCCGGTTAAATAACAATTAGGGTTGGTTATCAGTGAACATTGTTTGTATCACGAACGACATAGAAAAATAAGACTGTTTGGAGCGCGTGTTTGTAAAAATAAGAGGAAAAGAACGAAACGACAAGGTGAAAATTATAAAATACTTCGTAACCGAGCCTTCACATTTTTGCTGTCTATACCTCTCTCCTCATTAATCCTCACCGAAACGTTAATTGCATAATTTGAGAACGAAGAAATGCTCAAATTAAAAAATAGTACGAATGTTGATTTAACGAAAGGTGATCTCATAAAGCATAGGCGCTATAAACTACAGTGCAACTTCGTGTGCAACACACGAATAAGAGAAAGAACGTTTTGGCAGTAACCAAGTTTTTGTTACAGAAATTTAAACGATCATTTTCTGATACAGCTTCTTTTCTCAATTGTTACAACGTTACACGAAATTGGATAATAAAGCTTTAATGCAAAATAAAATATCTCTCTGTTTTTTTTTGTAACTCCAACTGTTATGTTTGCAAAACAATGTTCACAATGTGTTGACTCAGTGCGTGACTAGTACATTAAAAGACAAGAATAAATCTGTAGAATCTCCAGGCACTTGTATGTAATTTAAATGTCGACCTCTCAAAATATTTCACTGTAAATCACGTATTTAAACCAAGGATCGTCGATAAAGAAGTGAAGCAAGTGTGCTTTTATCAGAATGATCCAGCCATTCGTGTTCGAAAATACGTTTATCATAAATGAAATCTTCAATTCATGCTTCTTCCTCTCTTAAATAACTTAATTGGTCTGAATCCATTAATGCTTTGTTAATGTCAGAATGATTGTTTCACTGGATGCTAATGCACGAAGACCAATTTTTGCTTATCTTTAAAATTCTAGCTAGTCTAACTACACATTCTTATATTACCGCTTAACTATAATTTCTATGTATCTTAATTTTTAAACCTGTTAATTTTCTCCATCAATTGAATGCATTCGTTGTATAATTAAAAATAACATCTAATCAGGGAAACTCAAGAACTTCCTACTTCTTCCATTTCTTCTAAAAATCTTTTTATCGGTATCAGCTGGAAGGCTTTTAATTTTATGTAAAACTCTCTGTAACCTTCATTGGTAATTTCATTTAAAGATCTTTCCTTTTTTCTATTATAAAAAAAAAAAAAAAAAAACAGTTCTTTTGTGTATAGTATCTAAGATTAATAGACATATGTTCTTATTGCTTGATTGATCAGAAATAAACCTGGCAATATCAACTAGTCATAAGAAAATGACCAAAAATAGCAATAAACTTTTTCTAATTACGAATACTTTTAAGTAATCCCTAGTCCTAGCAAAAGAACACAGAATATGACACGCGGATACAAATGAACCTTATAATTGGTATATTATGTTTGCAATTTTCAATTCTATGCATAAGAATGTTACAATGTATCGGAAATCGAAGTTGAACCTTAGAAATATAATTAAAGTCCTCATAATAAAAAAAAGGAAAAAAAAAAAGATGTTATTCAAAGTTACATATTATTAGTCTAGAAACTATAAAAAGAGAAACAATTAAACTACTTTGCCAATAAAAATGAGAAATGAAATATAAACTAAAAATTTGATGCTCAAAAGCAAAATGATATTGTTCCATTCTAAGTGTTATGCTGCAATTACCATTATACTTTTTCTCCTCTATAGCATTCAACTTTCTACGTAACATTACCAATATTAACAGATTTACATGCATCTTATTAAAGAAACAGCTTTATAAATTTCTATGCATAAAATATAATATTTCATTGTGCACCGGCCACGAACTGAGTATATTCCATGTGTCAATATGATATTTACAATGGCTTTATACAACCACATTTCCATTTTCACTTTAATTCGCACGAGATGTCCTTGAAAGATTTACTAGATTTTAGAGCTTAGTGCAACCCATTGAGCATTGAAATTGTTTAAGAGTTCAATCACTGTTTTACTAGATAGCCTAACACGTACCATGATTTTCGGAAGTATTTACTTACATCAAAATGATCATTTAGAATTTTCATTCGCAATTAATTAAGTGATTTGTTTTGCAAATTACACGATATTCGCGTGATCATAGTACTCGGTATTTAGAGCGGTGAATACTGAAATATATTGTATGTGATGCTTTTCGAAATCAAAAAACAAATATCGCAAAAATATTATACATTTTACAACGAAGCATTTGATATCCTTCGACTATTAATGACGCGATTGAAAATTTTAATTTCGTGTAAATCTCTATAATGAAAATATCACGGGGTCCGTTATATTTTTGAACAGATGAATTTTATATAACAGGGTAATTGGTGTTATACGTTAAAAATAACAATTTACGATGAAATAAAGAAATTAATCATACACGTTTACCAATTGTTAACGTTAATTTGAAATCAAGTTGGTTTCTTCATATTAATGAAACACAAAGAAACATGTCCGTGTTAATCCGTAAGCAAGGTATCAGATTTTGAGATTCAATGCCTATTAAACATTCAGTATCATTGAATATGAGAATTGTAAAAAAGAATTTACCGATAAGTGATCAACTCCTGTGCAACCGTTCAATGGACCGGAGCTTCAGTTTTTCAGTATTCTATATGAAATATTACAGTTTTGGTATCTCAATTGTTTTCTTCTATGAATGAAAAAGCAAATTTTGCAAAGAACGATAATAATGCCGACGTACATTCATACATTGTACACTTCAGAGACCTTATTCTTTCTCTCCCAATGGAAACTTCATTCGAACAAACATCTTAAACGAACACACGAATTTATCGACAGTACGAAATATGCACGCTAACGTGCCTGATTTCTTCATATGCTCATTCATTCTGGGCCCCTCTCTTTTTCTTGCTACGATTTTAGCGAGAGTATCTTAACGGATGAACTGAGCAGAGTGTAATTCGAGTGTAGTACATCCCTGATATAAGCAAGAATAGCCGAATATATGTATATTCGTAAATAAAACCTTAACGAACTACCTTAAAAACAGCGCGATGAACTTCTCTCAGGGACGAAGGTGCTTCTCACCTTTGCCTATAGTGTGTTTCGTTATTTTTTTTTTTCCTAACAATCGTCAACGTCAAAGACGCGTTGACCGATTCATCGTCTTATATACAGAAAGTTTTGTGCTCATTCTTTCATACGTTCTAGTACACTGTGTACTCTTGTATTACTTTTCAAACGAGATGTTCCCTTTCTTAGAACAAATATTATTTCTATTCCAGGAGCGACGCACTTATCCATTTTAGCAAATCGAGTAAGTGCTTATGCACTTACCCTTCGGTTTCAAGCTGATCTCACTTTTGAGAAATCGATGTGTTATCCGCCTTGATCGTCACCGACTTCATCTGCTCGGATTTCAAGCTCGCCTGTAAACGATCTCTAGCAATATTTTGAGGTTTTCCACTCACTTCCTGGGGCTTCGTACATGAGCCAGAATTTTGTCTGCTTCGTGGTTGTAGTTGTTTACTTAAGTCTCGTTGACTATTGGATGAAGAAGAAGCGACGTCGTTTCGTCTTCTGGAATGGCCTAATCTCCCGGACCCGAACGAACCAGCTCTGTTTCGAAACTGCGAAAGATTCACTGAGTCCACGCGAGATTTTTGTGCTGTAGCATTATTTTCAGAACTTGAGGTTGGTAGTGTTACGGTACTGGAGCCGCCAGATAATCGACGAACTCTATTGATCGGCGAGATATCGCCATCACCTGCACTTTCCGATACACTTCTGTTTCGCCTTTTCGCAGCCTGAGATCGAGAATTTGCAGCAAATCCTTGTAGCATTTCATTTATTTGAGGCTGTAACAAATGAAAATGTTATTTAATGGCTCATAGATGAAGCAACTTTTCATATTCGGAAAAGCACTATAGAGAAATGTTATGGTATATCGTTTTTTTAATAAACTTCCTATGAAGATATTAAATTGTATTAATTAAATCATTTTCTTTCTTTTCTGTTTTTAGTAACAAATAAATTTATGAATTGCAAATTGAATTATCAATCATCTTTTATGCTTAAATGAAATATTTACCTCAACCACTCTGAAATCTTCAATGCTCTTAAACTTGGACAAATACTCTTGTAATTTAGGATCTACTTGAAGTTGATCAGAATGTTTATAATACTTTAGGAAAGCCCAGAATTTTTCTAAACCATACAGTTGACCTAAAACATAAAATACAACATTATTACTGTATTTGAAAAGAACAATTACTTTCGATGCAATTAATGACTGTTTGTTGCTACGTTAAATACCACACACGAGATAAATCATTCTCGCGGTATCAACTGAACATTTCATTTGCTGTAGCACAAATTTACCATTTAACTAACAAACATTGTTATAGTTAAATAACCTATTATGTGCATCAAGTTTCATGTTGTATAAGAAAATTCACTAACCACTTTCATAATCCTGTATCGTTTCGACTTGAAAATCTTTGTAAAGGTGATGTCTGAATCTTTTCTCCAAACCGTAACTATAAAATCTGAAAAGGCATTCTAAACCATATCGATATCCTTCGGAGGCATCTTCTTTGGCTATAGTCCTGAATTCTTCATACATAGTGCGATTGAAATTTTCCCTCAAAAAGAATGACCAAAAACGGAAAAGTGTGTTCATTTCTTGAGACTGACCGATTCCAAGTCTCTTACGTTCTGAAACAACATATACTCGATTAAAATTCATATACCTAAGCTAATTATATTTTATAATGTATTAAGATATTTTCAGATCCTCTTTTCTCTTCACAATTATCTTTCAGTCGGGAAAAGAAGACAAAAATAAAGTAATTCATCATTGTGTATATTATTTGATANAAAATAATAAAATATTTTCTTTTAGTACTGTTGCGATATATTTGATTTGACAGAAAAAAATTCGTTTACCTTTTAAGCAACGTGTATGATATTTGTGATAGACTTGCTGTGTAAAACCGTTCTCTTTTAGAAGAGCGTGACTCGGATGATGGAAAGTGGGCAAAGACTGTGGTGCACTTCCGTAACTACTTGCTAGGTAACCTTCGTTTGGGCTTGTTCCAGCACTACTTCTACAAAAGACAAATAAAACATTTTCAAATAAAAAATTATTAAAATCTACTTTGTTAATTATTATTTAATGTTTTGCCACTGTAAACTTACCCCGTAGAATATGTGCGCGGTCGATGTTCCCGAACATCCATAATCCAACCGACGTGATGTTCAACAGGAGGATTATTGCTGTGTCTTGTTTTTCGTTTTCGCGGTGTCCTGGGATCCACCGAAGGTTCATCTTTTACTACTGCAAAGAAACGAGGAACCACCCCTCGTCTACCACTTCTACTAATTCTTGACTTGTCATTCCAGTGACTTTTATCTACACGACGATCCTTTTTCTCTGGGCTATCTATAGTCGATGACATCTATCGACACCATGATTACATTAAATGATATTCGTGGTAAAATAACAATCAAAATATAATATTGAAATATATAAAAATTAATATAAATATAATTAAATAAATATGATGATAAAGAAAGTACCTGTGTTGGAAGAGAATGGGATACCTCCATATCTTCTATCGCAGATGGGGGTGGAGGAGGAACTTCTGGATTAGCTTTCTTAGGTGCTTTAGGCGCCATTTTCTCAAAATCTTCTTGACTAATCACTGTTACAGTTTTATAGCTTCCAATCGACGATGAAGATCCATACTATAAGCAACAAAATAATTTACATATGATGATAATAAAATTTTGTATAAAAAATAATTTATACTTACTCTTTGACCATCTTTTATCCATAAATCTTCTTCATAATAATACAATCCATCATTGATGGCTTGCTCGAGATCTTGGGTCATTTTCACTCTAGTTGTCCAATCGCCGGTTCGATCATGCCCTTCGTGTTTTGGAATACGCGTCGACATAGGCACCGTCGTTTGTGTAAAAATTAAAAGCTTATTAACATCTCTATCTGACAATTCATAATCTTCATCGTCTTCGGACCTACGATATATCGTATGTTAATTTTCACACCTATCGAATAATATAAAAATAAATGTGCAATAATTTAGAAGTATACGGTAATCAGTAAAATAAACAAAACAATGTTGTATTAGTATAGAATGTGCATATCGCAAAATGTAAAATACAGAATATCTGTGAAATGATTCAACGTATACTATAGAATTTTAAAAAGATTTGTAATTTTTTCCAACAAAGCAATTAAATTTATCCTAAAAAAATAAAACAACACAAAGACCACTTTTTATAAAAAATAGCAAAAGTTTAATTTGAAATAACACCTAGTTTTATGTTGACCTAACTACATCAAATATTTACAAATCAATATTGAAGGAATACTTCTTTATTTTTATGAATACTGTAAACTTTTAAATTATTACATTGTTTATTTCAGAGTAGATGTGAAACGCATAAATACGGTCAAATAATATAATTAAAAAAAAAATTAAACGTGTAATAACAAACCATTCGGAAAAAGCATTGTGCCGGCCAGTTGGTGGTGGTGTATCAAGTTCCTCGTCAAATTGAAAGTCTAACTCCTCTCTTTCTTCATTTTTAACGTTATCAACTTTCTCTTTTTCTTCGTTTTTCTCCTTATGTGATGGTTTCACCCTTCGCCTTACCTATCATTTTCATGAACTCAGTTATTACTTATTACTAATAGTAATAACTTGTTTGAAATAGATCCACAGTTTATGTCGCAATTTTTATACACCGACGTTTCGGGCAAATATGCTAATTTACTTAATCGGTAACACGACATCCTATTACACCTTTGTTATAAATTCATTGTATTCTTTACATTTCTAGGTAAAAAAGTACAGTTCAATTTAAGATCTTGAATAACTTGTAAAAGTGGAAGTGTGTTTTTTCTGTGGATTAAAAAAACGCGAACATTTAATTTAATGTTGATACTAATAATACACGAAAAAGAAATTACCTCTTTCCACACATCATTAGCCGATTGTGATTCTCCGTTAATTTGTACTTTTGGTACTGGACTTGAACTAGAACACTTGGCCGTTGTGGATAATTTATCATCCACTTCCGAGAATTTATTTCTCGAAAGCAGCGATGAACCTTTATTCGATGGTGTTGGAATGATTTTTACTTCTTCTGGCTGTATCTCCGTCTTGACTTGTTCGTTTCTACTATTGGACCCAATAGGTTCATTATTTTTGTCTGTCAGTTCGTTCGGTATGAACTCCGGTACGTCAGGATTTAAACTGTCGCCTATTGACGAGGATATACTTTCTGATTCACTGAGCCTTCCGACTGTTGGGATATTGTGGTTGAATTGAAGAACACGTGGAACTGGAGGAATAGGAACCGTTGATAAGGGTCTGGCAGCAGGGCAAAAATCGGATTCGGACGTGGAGGAGAGTATTACTTCATTTTGAGATGGATTCGAAGCATCAGACGATTCTAAGAATACGGGATTTCCAGCCGCGTCCAAGATAGGCCACCTCAAAGGATCTATTTTTGTTCTGACCTAATTGAATAAAACAATAATTACAAATTATTTGAAACATTTATCTTATCTCTTGGAATTCTGATAGAACTTAATGTATCAAAACAAATATAAACTTTAAGCATAAATTTGTGAGGAGGGCTACTTTCAAACTCCATTCATTGAACTTAAATTAAGC
Organism: Euglossa dilemma; assembly: GCA_002201625.1. NCBI lineage: Eukaryota > Metazoa > Arthropoda > Insecta > Hymenoptera > Apidae > Euglossa > Euglossa dilemma. Next base: position 1,292,921 of record NIJG01000019.1, on the reverse strand, counting down.
TCGAATGGTGTCAGCGAATCCTCCTCCACTTGATCTAGCACGAATAATAAAATAAAATAATTCGTCAAACATATAGAAAAATGTAGGCGAATTTGAATGGAGATTTGTGCATCGTTAGAATTTCGAAGATATATTAATATTACCTTAAATCCATCCACTAATTCCAATTTGTCGGATTCCATTATTGCCTCGATAACAAGTCCAACATCTGTCGTTAAAGTCTGTACACGGTAGAAGGAAGCAATTAAGGTAATAGGTAAAAAGCCTTGTGCATCCATTTTACGACGCAAAAAGAAGTCTCTTAAAAGATTTTCTTCACTGAAGTAATATTCTCTGCAAAAATATGATTTACATAATAAAAGAATTTAAGTTTGGGTTAAGTATTTTTCTTTTCTTTTTTTCTTCAACAGATGACCGAACTTACATTTGATTTCTTAAAAATTCCTTTAGCGTCGTCACATTTACATTAACGAAATTTGTATTATTGAAATAAAATGTTCCCATGTATGCCATCATATAACTAGGATCCAGAAGTCCGAACTTGTACATCTACAAAAATGTGTTTATTTAAAATAACATATTCATAAATTGAACATTATTTTATTTCAAAATATTCAATGTCAGGTCTACTTTCGTTGTTCATCAATGAATATTATGAGAGATTCCCATCAACTTTTCATCATTATTACAATTATTTCTTACATTATTTTTTATTCATATTGTATCGTATACGGGAAAAAAGATAAAGATAAAGAAAAAAGACATAAACGTAAAATTACCTGCATATAAACTTGGTCATGCCGGTGCCTAAAACTACCACGATAGCCGCCTCGTCCACCTCGACCTCCCCTTCCTCTGTAACTTCGTCCTCCTCGTCCACCTCTCGTGATAAATGCTGGCCTATCATATTCTCTATTTCTATAGGAATCTGTTTCCGCTGAAAAAAATAATTTAATTAATATGCAACGTTTAAAAGCGATACGTTTACGTTAATAAGAATTATTTATTGAAATAGCGAAATTAGAAACTTCGATAAATGTTAATTAAATACCTTCCCCGTTCTTCTCTCTTTGATTGTGATACTTTGGCGAATGCTCTCTTTTACTTCGATTCTTTGTCACGTCTATCTCCAATGGTACCCATTTCTGCTTGTTGACTATAATGATAAGACAAACGTGTTAAAAATTCACAATATTACGTATATATTAGAATTATAAAAAAGATACAATTTAGATTAATCATTTACTGATCTTGGAAAACAAATCAATAATTAATACCTTTTTTTTTCTTTTCAATGCCATCCGTGTGTTCCTCATTAACATCTTGACAGTGGTTTTGCTCCTTGTTTTCCTTTTCTCTGCTTTCAATCGCGCTACCGCTACTTTCTTTACCATTATTTTGTTCAACCACACCATTTTGCTTCTGTGCTGTCGCAGCTGTCTTCTTCTAAAAGCAAATATATCTTTGTTTGAATAATACGTATAAAGAGAATATATGAAATATGCAAATCACATATGATTTTTATATTAAAACATAAATCAATATTTGAATGTAATAAAATGTCACGGATAAAAATTACGTCCGCAATGAGGCCACATTCAATATTAGTTTAGCAAGAAGTCCACACTCATAGGTAAATAGGATTTAAACCCCACGAGTTCTAGCTTTTGCATTGTTCATATTTTTCACTTTACAACTAATGAACAAAGTTGAAATAGAAATTAATTAAAATATTTAATTTTAATTAAATATTATTTTACTAAACGAGTTAAAAACTCATGATCAGAAGTATGACCGTAGGTACAGAAAAAAAAGAAGAAAAAAAAATAGTAAATAACTTTAACCCACCTCTCCTGAAGCCTCCAAGGTTGGCCAATCGCCGATATCCGAGAAGTCACTCGCCTGTTACATTCACGAATTAAATTTTAATTATATCCCATGGTAAAATAACGAATAAATAAAGTTCCAAGGATAATACATTATAGAATTCCAATTTATCGCGTTCCATTGTACAACGTGTTTGTTATTAACAAATTATATAAATAAACGTTTATGAACATAATTTCACGCACGTCTGTTAAATGCAGTACATAATTCCACGCAAAAAATGCAATTATCGTCATAACATTTCAATGGATAATTAGAATCATCGCGTACCTTTTGATTAAATTTTCTTCTATCCTTTGATGCCGTTACAATAGTCGGGTGATTTCCAGCATTGATGCCGTTTTCTGGAAAAACAATAAAATATTTCGTTAATATAATATTTCGTACAAGTCAATGTCAAACTTTTCAATTCAAAACGAATTTTTATCACATTACTTATAATCTATTCGCAACTTTATGACCTCAATTATCTGCATCACACGTGTTTCATAAATAATTTTATCCGTAACTACATATATCTCGAGTAAAGTACAGAAAATTCAAACAAAAAAGTACTTTTCATTGACTTCTATTGTAACAGAACGTTATTGTAATAATATGACGTGTATAATAATTTCACGTGTGAATTCTGTATTAGTATTAAGGAAACAGAAAAAACTAGTATCACGCTAAGTGTTAAAAACCGAAAAAGATTCGTTAAAATATCTATATTTAGAAAATTTATTATGCCGAAAAAAATTTACATTTATTTCAAGGAAAAAGAGATTTCTAAACTACAACACATTACGCGAGTAATAAATCATTTTTTATCTTTGTTAAACATTAACAGAAAATATCGCTACATTTGTACATGGTCTATATTCAATATAAGAAAATACTATGGAAACAAATTTAAGTAATAAATAATAATTCATTATACGTTAAATTACATTACAATTTTTATTTTTCATTTTTATGCAATGTAATGTTTTATAACGTAGAAGTTACGTTGTTTCCAATATTAATAATGTTAAAATTAAAAAAAAAAAGAAACCGTCCTCTTCGAGCTTAATTTGGACTTATTTCTCAAAAATGGTGTTTTCTTTTCGATCAATTTATTTCTGGTATATTTTTACAGATGATTCTCCTGCAGAAATACAAATTTACGTCAGTCGTATGTTATATATATATAACAGATTTCTTATACATATATATATAAAAAAATAAAACGCTCCATAATGGAACATTTTCAAACGATAGCTTAATATTATCCTCGATTTCCTTATTTTCTATAAATAAGCAATGCAACGCGTGTGTTAGAAGTGTACAAGTCACTTTTCGAAACACAGAGCACGCGTTACGCAAGTGATACACAGCTGTAGATTTGCTTGTTGACCTGTTTTCGGTTGAGTCGATCTTTCGTTTGCTTCGAAAACACAAATCACCGCAAAAGCGAAAGTAACCTGTACGCTACCGTGCCCCGTTTCTCGTATTACACTCTCAGCGATCTAGACTTATCAGGCTGGACAAAAATATCGATGATTGATTTCAAGTAAAACACAACGAGTAATACAAATACGAAAAAGAGGCAGTTAGAAATACATATCACAAAATAATCCGTTACAATATGAGCAAATTTCAAATACTCGATACGAGGATCAACGATCGTTTAACATAGACTATGCAATACATAGATTACCGATCGAATATGAAATATGTTTAAATAGGGAAATACAAAGTATGATATTAAATTACCGAAAATGAAAGAGTATCTACTAAAAAAAAAGTACAAAATAAATTGCTATGATGTCATCTTATAAAAAAGACAAAAACTCATTTTGTTCGAAGCAATACGATCTTCTAGAAACGTGACCTAAACATTTCAGACTTAGGTTATCGTCGAAAGGACAGAAAAAGAATAGTGCGTGCATAAAAAAAGCCCCGGGCGGTTTTTCTACTTCGGTTTGGCGAGATCCCTAGCTTCGACTTTTAACGCATTGTTTGCTGGCTAACAGGATTGTCTCAGAAAATTATCTCCTTGGCAAGATAACCTGTCCCGAGCTTCTGGCCAAATTAATTCGACGGGAGTAATCTTTGTTGCAATAATAACGACACATTAGCTTCATATTTGTCTATAACCGTCACCACGAAAAAGATACATACGAGAACAGTTGTGCGTTCATTTACTAAATATTCTTTTCAAGATAAATTTTCAAAATTAGCATAAGATAATAATGATCCTTCGAACTGTAAATTTCAAATCTGAAATTAAATTACATGAAAGATATAAATAAATGAATAAAAGAATAAGAAATTAATTTACAGGGCAAACGACTGTATTAATTCAGTAAATAAGCTTCTCTTTTGAATATAGCAGAAGAAAATTCTTGAAATTCCGTTGAAATCGTGAGTTTGAAAACTACAGCCATCTGGTGTTGGAAAAGTGAGTTCAAGAATGGCGGACGATAGGTTGTACCGTCAGTTTAAAATACTCGTTAGAAACGTTGCGAATTACAAAGCAATCGCAACGCTTCTAGAAAATACAACACGAAATAAAGCTAACGTCAATAAAGATATTGCTATCGTGAAAAGTAACAAATTAAAAAGAACCGTAAAGAATAAAAAAAAAAAAAAAAGAAATAATTACATTGTTCTTTCAAAACGAACGAAATATTAAAATTTTACTGCAGTATTAAAACTGCGGTATCCTTACAATAGATTAACGTGTGCGATAAATTTTACAATATATTAGTAATGGTTCCGAAAGTAAAAACGATACAAGAACCAAGATAAACTCACGTTGAACAGTATCGCTTGTATTTTTATTAATCTTCATTGTGTATTGGGCGTGTGAAATTGGCTCTCTTCATATGCAAAATAACTTCGTAGGATACTCAAGAGTACAAGTTATGCTCACAGAAAAATTCTTCCTTTTTGCGTGTTTCACAGGTAAAGAAAAATGTCGAAATTTTACATAACGTTTATGTAAACATGAATTTACGCATAAGCTGATAGTTTCTGAATATGATAGAATAAAAGATACATAACAGTTGTATGCAACAATTGTTATAATCGTATTCCGCGCACTTAGCACTCAAATGGCCACTCCACCGTCGTTTTTTCGAGCAACCTTCGAAACAGCGCAACAGGTGCGTTCGTATGACTTCATTCCCTCCTTTTCTTCGCCTATACTCCACGTTTTCACCGTTTTGAATTGAAAGTGTAAGGCAAAATGTAAAAATGGAAATAAATTAAAAACGAGAAAATGGATGAAAATAATAAATGCGTAATTCAGTTAGGAATTTACTCACGAATGGTACAGGTTAGCATTAACGAACCGTGCGAGATAATTTTAAATCTTTTCACCAGTTTTATTTCGATATCTGCGCGCGCATAAGAAAGAAACTAGCACCGGCTAAAAGCTGCACGAGCTTCTTACCATATGTTATAAAGCTTTACGTATCTTCCATTCAAGGCAATGAATAGCAAATCACGAATAAAATATATAAATACGATTTACTGACAACGTTATTCCTAGAAGTGAAACAAGTAACGAGCGATAAATCTCAATGCCTCGAAGCCAGTAAAAAGTCGCACTTCCGAACGAACAGTTACAAGTACGAATATTTCCTAACCTATGAAAGTATTATATTATTCGATAATTAAGAAGCAGTATTCACAGATCGCGCACGGTAATAAATACATTTTGTTTTTTCATTCTTAAAAGACTCTTAACGTTCTTTTCGGATAATAAAAGCTAAAAGAGAATTTCTTTGACTAGAAACACAACGAAAAGCCCGCCATTCTATTTCGCAGCTGCAGCTCGAGAGTCAACGGTGCACTGAGCCAGCAGACAAAAAGGGAGAATCGAAGAAGGCTTGCAGCGACCGAGCACGGTAAATACTGGCAACTGCTTGCTTCTCACTAGCCTTTGACGTACAAACAGCATTAACTGCAATTTTCATCTTCGTTCGATCGGCTTCCTTTGTCATCGGTTTCGAAAAGTCCGTTAGCAAACGGATAGAAACATGATTTAACAGCTGAACAATATTGTATCACCTGTTTTCTATGATGTAATTTCATCCACGATTATCTGTTATTGCAGAAATCGAAAAGTAAATAAGACCTGTAATACCACGAACTCGTTTGTCTCTTTGTCAGCTATTATACTACTGCGGTAAATGTAATCTGTACAAATTTAATGTTACTACATATCTGCTAAAAACAGACTTTTATTTCTTACTGAATTCTTATGTTTTATTTGAATTTTCAGCATCAGCTGTTTGCTCAAATACCAAAGCATATACTGAATACCATATACCAAAGGCCGAATAATGTATACAAGTTTGAAAAACGAAATTCAAATGTGGCAAAAATTAAATATTAAATGGAGTTTAAAAAAGAAACTTTACGCCGCATATGAATACTGTATCGAATTCTGAAAACCGAATATTGTATAGAAAATACCGTCTAAGGCAAGTATAAATAAATATAAATAATTGTTGAATACCAAGTACTGAATATAAAATATTGATATTTATAATATTAAATACCAAAAATCGTAATACTTAATATACTAAAGATACTAATTTTAATAGTTTACACTTTAATATCATTCAATTATCTTAATTCGCAAATTTTATTTTTAAAAATTCTGTTACAACAAATTTAGCATAAAAAAATAAGAAACTCCTTTCATAATTTCTCAATATGTATTAAATATAACTGATTGAATATTTAGGTAATGAAGAATTGAAAGAATTGACAGAAGATGACACGAGTGGATTTATAGCAGTGTCGTTATCGTATTGCAAACGCTCAAGTTTTTTTTCATATCGCGGAGCACGCAAGAAATCAATATTTAATTTTCATACAAATCATAGTAACCAAGCAGGAAAGTTTGATGGCAACCGATTTGTTGAACTTGTTACATCGATAACCAGCTAACACAATAAACGTGTACACAAGTTCTACAGCTTCCGGTCAATTCAATAAACAAATTTGTCATAGGAATAAATCATGGGTGCCACACGAGGAGACCGGCAACGAACATGCATGAAGAGAATGAAGGAAAACTTGTTTGCTCATATGAGCCTGTGTAGCGAATCGCTCAACGCATATTAAAAATATAGCTCATAAAGTTCAACATAAAAACGAATCGACATTTTTTTCCACGAAAAACCAATAAGAAATATCTATAAAATACACCATAAAAATACGAATTTTTTGATAAAACAAAAAATGTTAAATAACATTAAATAAACATTTAATCGAAGATTCAAACCCAAGTACTATGAATGNATATAGCTCATAAAGTTCAACATAAAAACGAATCGACATTTTTTTCCACGAAAAACCAATAAGAAATATCTATAAATACACCATAAAAATACGAATTTTTTGATAAGACAAAAAATGTTAAATAACATTAAATAAACATTTAATCGAAGATTCAAACCCAAGTACTATGAATGTATGGGGTCGTTAGCATTTTGATGTTATTCACGTGTGTATTATCACGTAACCATGATCAAATGAAAAAGGAAATGATCTTGACACTACGTTACATTTTTGCTATTTGTATTCTTATTTGAAATAACACATACGGCTGGAACGCATTCATTGGCCTTTACAATTCTACTTTTATCGAAGGTAGAAGGCCTACAGCTTGAAACAGGTTTCCCTCTCACCACTCTCACTTTCTGCAACACATTTCAATATATATCAAACGCCGGAATAATAAGAGAATCAACGGCCATAATTTTTCCTTGAGACACGAAATTATTACACCATTCGCCTTGCAACAAAGTTGCAAAATGCATAACAGTCAACTGAGCGATAGACGATTTAGATATCGATAAGTAATAAAAGGAGTAAAAGTAAGAATCGATTGTTTTAAAATACGTAAACGCAAATGATAATATTAAATATAAATTCTACGCGTAATACGCGATTTTGTAAGATTAGCAATTTCAAGCATCGATCGCGTTCACTGTTCATCGATTAGATCCTAGAGAAATTCGAGAGTGAACGTCTGGATTACAGCGAAGAACGTAACACAGTTACGAGGCTCTTGTAATTGCATCATGTGCTGCGACCTACTGTCGACCGTTTAAAAAGAGTGTCAATGTCGTTGCCCTCGACATCTTCACAATTTGCGTGCACATCGAATAATTGGATCGGCAAATGACAATAGCGAATAGTGAAAGCTAATTTGCTATATTTTTTACAATGTAAAATACCGATGGACTTCGTCTATGGAAACGAATAAGGCAGGAATAAAAATGCCGGCATATCGTGTATTTTATGCCTGTCTCTTTTGATAAACTACTACTCGTTAAATCCAATTTTTTCTTTATTTTCTACAGAACTATTCAATCCAAAGTCCGTTCAAATCTAAAAATTTAATAATAAAAAAGAGCACGTTCACCTGCTTTAACTAGTTCAATAAATTGTACATTTACTTTCATAATCGCACCCATATTACTTGAATCTTAACTACTAATCGTTCGATCGTTATCCGGTTACCCTATTTCGAAGACTGCTAACTTCAAGTAACCTCATTGGCGAGTCTTCCAGCGAATCTATCATTAAATACCATTTTTCGTGGTTACACCACTTTTGCCAACCACTTACTGTCATCGATAGTTCAATAACTTCGCTTATTTTATAATACTATTAATAACTTCATTCCTTTCTATTTTATAACCCACCTCTCTTTCATGATATAACCTATAAATAACTCTGTATTTAGTAATTGTATTGGTACGTCAGATGGCATTGTTCTACATTGTGTTATAAACAATATTTATTACTTTTTTAATGCTTTATATCCATTTAGATAAAATGATATATAGTTCTACGTTTATAGCAATCCTTTTTTTCATTCTCTAACATAAATTAAGTACACTTGAATAAATTAACGTAAAAATACCAGTTCCGAATAAATTTTTAGCAATGGCAATGATAATAATATATTATATTATTACTTCGAGGAATAACGTGTCGTAGGAATATCGAAAGAAGAGGCTGAAAGTTTTACCAAGCAAAGGAAAGATCGTACTGGAAGGGGATCAAAAATTTGTTATGCAAATGAAGAAAGACTATAGGTGACGTGTGTTGTGACTCGATTGCCAACATGGTTATTTTCTTGCCACGTGTACTGACGACTTGACGACGATGTTCAGATAAGACAATCGAATCGACCATTCGAAATTCCCTACTAATATCATTGTAATGATTGCACACCTGAATTACTTACGCGTGTAACGTCCACTCGTGTTCTTATGCCGAAACAACTTTTTTTTCCTTCAATACGCGACAATTGACTAAACTTTAAAAAAGCTGTTGCATTATGTAACAAAATTTGTTCACTTTTGTTATCGAACAACAGCTATTCTTATGTAACCATCAGACATAATAAATAAATTTTGTAGAAAATACAGACAAATCGAATTCTATTCGTTGTTTATTTTCTAAAAATATTGCTTATGCAATTAACCGAGTTTTATCGAATTATACGCGATACAAAAAATTATTTTTGACTAAAATAAATTCGACTATTTGAACGTGTCAATTTTCTTGATATTGTAAAAAAATTCAATTAATAAATATCCAAATTGTAAAATTATATGAAAATTGTATCTTTTTTTTATATTACGAATTTGGTAATGTGTGTCATTTATCATAGGAAGCCACTTAGCACGTAATCGAATGCCTTTCTAATAATTTCGAGGTATTTGTAAAAGTTTGTATAAAATTAATTGCACGCGATAAAGATTAATCATATTTACAAATCTTATTTTCAGAAGAAAAAAAAAAAGAAAAAGAAAAAAACACTTTTACGTAACAATTCTCGATACGTAACGTAATTTCCACGTGTACCATTAAGCGTTGTAACTACTTTTCAAATTGATGCGCTTCGAGGCACATGTTTCCATTTTCTACCATTAAATTGCATGATAACTGGATTAAATAATTTTCTTCTAGTCTTTCCTTGAATTTTTTAATAATATAATCTATTAATCGCAATAATAAATTTAATCACGAAGGACATTCCACAAATTAGGTTTCTAAAATAATTATAGTTTATATGAAATTGTATAAGATCTATTAATAAATTTTAACTTGCAGATTAATATATCGATTGAACGATACAGCTTGGGTACCCTAAATAACTTTACAAATTACGATTCTACAAAAAAATATTTTTCCAAAAATTTCGCTACCTCGCGGTAGTTATGTCTTGTTAAACAAGAATTTTCTTGATTTTTAGGATTTTTCTAAACGAAATCTACGAGTGTGAATTTTTTGAACTTATTTCTTCTGTAATTCTTAAAATTTTATAGCTCGCGGAATATTTTGTTTTTCAGATAAATTTTTCACATAATTATAGTATACGGTTAAAATTTTAGTTAGTTAAAATTTAGTTACAATT
>NIJG01000019.1:1263991-1274933 GCA_002201625.1 Euglossa dilemma | reverse complement strand
AAACGAAACTTTATATAATTTTGCTAATAAGATATGGTTATAAATGAGGAATAGAAAGAATTAAGTTATTAAAATTTCTAAAAAAGGCAATATTTTTTAAATTTTATTTTGTTAGTAAAATTTTATTTTGTTAGTAATTTCACATTGCATTTTATTTTAATTTAAAGTATTTATTCCGATATTAAGGTAATTGAAAAATGCTAGGTTGTTGACGAATCTCTAAATAATGTATACAAAAATGTATTCGTTATCAAGTCTACCTTATACCTTATTTGTGGTTGAAGTAAAACATGTAATATATAAATAATTATTATATGTCATAAAAATTAAATAAATGTTAAGTAACTATTATTCGATAAGAGAATATAGTAAATTCTAGATGAATAGTTAGCGATTAACTAAAACAAGAATGTCTTCTTTTCGTGTTGATGAACTGATTAATTATTTTAAATCACACAACAAAATTAGGGAACAACAAAGTCATTCTGCTAAAGTACACAGTGTAGGATGGAGTTGTGATGGGAAACTCTTGGCTTCGGGATCTTTTGATAAATCTGTTTGTATTTTCGCTCTTTCACCGGATCGTTTAGTAAGTAAACATAACCTTAATATCAATTTTCGTTCATATAGTAAAGTTCTATTTTTCTTATGTTCAGAATTGCATTCTTATTTTCTTTAGAAACAATTAAAACGTTTATTGAAACTTGGATTTTAATCAGATGTAATTTATTATAGAAACAAGAAATAACATTTAGAGGACACGGTGGTAGTGTAGATCAGCTGTGCTGGCATGCTTTTTATCCAGAATTATTATCTACTGCAAGTGGAGACAAGACAGTTCGAATTTGGGATACAAGAACACAAAAATGCACAGCAAATATTAGCACAAGAGGTGAAAACATTAATATATCGTGGTCACCCGATGGTAATACAATAGCAGTTGGAAACAAAGAAGACTTAGTGACTTTTATTGATGCAAGAGTAATGAAAATGCGTGTTGAGGAACAATTTAATTTTGAAGTGAATGAAATTTCATGGAATAAAGACTCTGACACATTTTATTTAACTAATGGTCAAGGTTGTGTACATATCCTTAGTTATCCAGATTTAGAATTGTTACATGTAATTAAAGCACATCCAGGAACATGTATTTGTATAGAATTTGATCCTACTGGAAGATACTTTGCAACTGGGTCAGCAGATGCATTGGTTTCTTTATGGGATGCAGATGAATTGTGTTGTTTAAGAACATTTTCAAGATTAGAGTGGCCAGTAAGAACTATTTCATTCTCTTATGATGGACAACTATTAGCTGCAGCATCTGAAGATCTTGTGATAGATATAGGTGAAGTTGAAACTGGAGAAAAAATTGCAGATATACCAGTAGAGGCAGCAACTTTTACAGTTGCATGGCACCCAAAACAATATTTATTAGCATATGCATGTGATGACAAAGATACTTATGATAGAAAACGAGATGCAGGCAGTTTAAAAGTATTTGGATTTGCCAATTCTTAAAATTTTATTTTTAGACTTTTATATCAAAATACATTTTAGTAGAAAAAAGAGTGACTTACTTTGATTTCTGTACCTGTCTTAATATTTATATCTTTTAAATACATTAAATAAATGAAATGCATTATGTTAAAACAACCAACATTTAAATTAATATTTCTCGATATATAATAATCTATATATGAGATCATAAGTAATAATTAGGTAAGTGTCAATAATATAATGGCACTACTTTTAACATAAGGTTATGTTGTTACTTGTTGATTTTTGACACTAATAAAACAATCTTTANCTTATTTATGTTATTATATTAATACAATTAGTTAAATATATTTTAAAATAGGTAAAACGATTTATTGTAGCAAAAAAAAAAATATATAAAAAGATGTATGCTATAAAAAAATACGTATTTTTTGTAATATATAGTATTAAACATCATTTGATGTTAACTGAAATTATTAATATTTCAGTGTTTTACTATCTCGTTGATATGGTTACTAAGCACTCACTTCTTTCTTAACCTGAAAATATCTTCGAATAAATTTTGTATTACTATTAGTTTTGTCTTTGCTACTGAAACATTTTACTGATTACTAATTTCAATGTCATGCTTAGAAGATACACAGTCCAATTGTAGATGTCAATATACGTTTACGTTAACGGACGAAATAGTTCAGGAACAAATTTCTGAAATGAAAGATAGCTTTAATCATGTACCCAGTATTCATGAGGTTGACGAAGAAGAAACTGATGAGGAGCATACCTATGACCAAGAATTGAAGACTCCTAAAGATATAGAACACACTGAAAACATAATAAAGGATACTGCAGATGAAGATTCTGTTTACAGTAATGACTCATTTTGTTCTGATGAGTCTTGTGATGAATCTGAAGGAACTAATGTTACTTCAAGATCAATTAATGATTCCCATTTTTCACCCCAAATCACTAATTGCAAATATAATCAGGAGGAGAATAAAAATGAAGAAGAGAAATCTGAAAATATAATACAAAATAATGAAATTACAAATTCAGTTGGTTGTAAGGGCTCATTATCTGAGGATGATTCCATAGGAATTAAACAGATAAAAAATAGAAGAAAAAACATGAGTTTTACAGATGAAGAATTAAGGAAAATCGAATGGGAAAATCAGCTTCTCTTGAAGAAGATAATGGCACAACAAAAACCAAAAGAGAAGATACTTCATGAAAATGTTCAACTATCCCGAATGAGTAGTTCTGCAATAAATAGAAAAAAATTACAGAAGAAAATAGAGTAAAGATAAATTTTTCTCATGTCCTTACACCATTTCCCTGATTTAAAAATTTCTCGTGGGTTGGNATTTACATTTACAGTTATTGCTCCAAAGGATACAACAAACTAAATCACGTGTAATGAACAACATGACAAAACCTGGTTGTAGACAGACAATTTTATAATCTGTAACAAACAAACAATTTTTATTCACCTTACAATAATAGAAAATTTATCTTTGATACCTTTTTATGCTATTCATTAAGTATCTGTGATTTATTTTTTGCATTACAAAATGTAAAATTCTAAGTATGCATTGTTCAAGAATTATAAAATAATTATGTAAAATTTCATACATATATATTCTATCATTTTTGTAATAAAACTAATTTTATTAAATTATTTTTAAACTATTTTATTCGAACATAATTTTGCAATTATCTTCAAAATTTGATTAATAATACAATCGTCAAATTATCAATTTCAATAATTTTAAAAAATAATAAATGTCAAAAGCTTTCTCGATTTTATCTCTTCAAGTATTTTATATATAAATAAATAATATTTCATAATTAATAATAATTAAATATTTTGAATATTACTTTGAATATTGTTTATAACAAATTTCAAATTATTAACACACAGCAATTACTAGTCTTGAAGAGTAGGTACACATTTTTATTTTGTTTTGTATACATCACAACTTTGTAAAATGTTTTGAAAACTTACCGAAGAAATTTCTACAAGTCAAGACTATAAAAATCACAGTTCTCACTCGTTCCAAATAACTTAATTATTACCTTTTTGCATAACATCAAGACCAACATTCTCTGAGTATTGTGATTATTTTTTATGTATGTGTAGAAAGTATAAAAAAACGAAGATAACAATCAAAAGGCAAAAATTCATTAACTAGAAATTTTTTTACTTTTATGTTTGTTTCTTTGATTACTCTATGCCTCGATTGATGTAAAATTTTACTTCCAATTCAGACTTTGGTTGGTCATTCCAACTCGAAATCATAAAAAAGTCTTATGATTTCAAATTGAGAGTGGAATTTTTAACGCACCATGCTAAGATATCATAATAACATAAATCCATAAATGACAACGAGAAAATTTAACAAGTACAAAACAATTTTGTCCGAGCTTATTCGGTATTATCATGCGAGGTACTATTCAACAACATATCACAAATACGCGAAACACGAATAATAACAAAAACCAGCTGGTAGTTTAAGCGTTATCGATCACGAAAGGTGTTGCTAATAAATACATTATTACTTTCCATATTAGAAAAGAAAATTCCTTTAACCAGGTCTAGATATCACAAGATACAATATCGAAAATTTTTGGGAACGAGATTAGTCTTCGTGTTTTTTCTTCCAAGACTCTGAGGATGATGGTGTCCATATTGTACTGAGTGAACGAAATGGATCAAAACCCGACCTTTCCTAAAATAATAAACAGCATAAGTAGAAGATAAAAAGTACATACACGAGTAATACATAAGTAGAGTTATTATTCTCTTACTTGTGTATCCGATTCTGTTTGTAATGAAGATAATTGTGAAACTACAGGTGGTGTGGCTGCACCCCATGGACCGGCAGCCCATACACCTCCTGTATTTATTCCCCAAACACCGCTTCTTTCTTCTCCTACTGCTGCTCTAGTGTATAAGGGTTCCCAATTTGTTTCGACTGTTACCCAATTATCTGTAGAGTTAATATACAATATTTCGTTCATTTTAAATTAAAAAAATATGATTACATTCCATTATTATAAAGTACTTTATAAAAAAGGAAATATTGAACATATACTATAAATTCTTTACCTTTTAACGTATCCGTTAACATTGGAGGTTTTTCTGAGGACTTTGGCGATTCTAACTGAAATCCACTTGTACTATCAGACAATAATTTAAGCATGGGATTATTATCTTCCCATAACTGACATCGTGTATCTTCTTCAGGACTTTCTAATTCCATTAATGGTTCATCGGTTTCTGGAAGATCGTCATATGGAACCAGTTCCCGTTCAAACTGGAAAGGAGTTCGAATTAAATAGAAAAAATATAAATATATAAAAATAATAAATTGATTAGAATAATGTCATATAATAATGAATCAAATTACTATTCAACGTACTGGCGGTTCCGTAAAGGCATTTATGAAATAACTATTTAAGTGTTGCGAACTATTCTGCATTTTTAAAGAATCCTGATTAAGAGGCTTTTCTTTTTCAGTAGACTGAACACAGAGAGATGGAGACTTTGATATCATTCTGTATTCCTTTGTATTCTGTATTAATTCTTGATTCGATTGTTGTTTAGTATAATCTACATCTTTGGCGTCGTTATTGAAGACCATTGACATATTATGCGTGGTCGTTTGAGTTTTGTGTAACTTATTTAAGCTCGAAAACGGCGAAATGCTTTCTTGATTTCGTGCTACAACGTCACTAAACCTAGCTCGGTTTTCACCCCAACACGATGGCGGTGGTGGTAATGGAGCAGAAATTACACCTAG
Organism: Euglossa dilemma; assembly: GCA_002201625.1. Classification (NCBI taxonomy): domain Eukaryota; kingdom Metazoa; phylum Arthropoda; class Insecta; order Hymenoptera; family Apidae; genus Euglossa; species Euglossa dilemma. Next base: position 1,269,636 of record NIJG01000019.1, on the reverse strand, counting down.
TGTACGCGTCGATTCTTCCCTTTGGCTAGTAGTCCCATTTAATGTTGCTGCTGCAATCAAATAATTAAGTAACGAATTAAAATTTCGTAGAGATTGTATTGGAGTATAAAATTTAAATTTAAAAAGACTTAAGTGATACGTTTTGTGTTACCGATAAAACTAATGAATCGCATAATGTATTAATAATATATTAAAAGACTTTATATACTTTTTATATGTCCTTTATCAATGCCTCGACGTTTTTGAGATCCTTTATCTTTCCTAGGAGGATTTTTATTCTGACGAGGTAACTTGAAAGATGACTCAACTGTTCGGGTCGTATGAATATGATGTTTCATAGTGGACCTTGTATTCGTTTTCCACCTATTTGGATTATTATGCCTTTCTTTATCATATTCGTCATCGTCACAATCACCTTCGTAATTATCTTTATAATCTACGCATGGCACAGAAGCAATTGATTGAGGTTTAGTCTTTTTGGTTACAGGCTTTCTTTGCAATTTATCGGATTTTCCACAAGGTTGATCGAAATTCTATTATAAATAATATTTAAATTTATTATAAAGTAATTTTGTGATTCATAAAATGATAACAGATTACAGATAGTAATTTGATCAAGATACTCACTTTACTTAGTGGTGAATCATCTTGAATAGAACTTTCCGTTGTTGTGGACGACGTTTCTTCCTCCGAAAGATGAATGTTTCTCTGATTACTATTCGATTCAAACTTTTTGAACGATACGTGATTGTTATTGCTATTTCCAACAGTAGATTGTTTCCTTTTACTATCTAATTTATTACTTCGAGTATTATTAAGAAGTCCTGTCGTGTCAACTTGAACTTCATGATCCACCAGCTTCGTTTCCGCTTTAACGTTTGCTGTTAAATTGGATTTCCCCTTCCTGTTGGTTACAGGACTGGTTTTTGTAAATGTATTCACAGTATATTTTTTTTCTTGAGTTCCTTGAATATCCGAAAAAGCATTTTCTGTCACACAATTATCCATTTGAACTTCTTGTACACTATTCTGCTTTTTATTGTTTTTCTTTTTGGCACCAAGCGTAATATTGCTTATAATGTTACTGTTATCTAAAGGTGATTCTTCGCATCGTTTAAATGATAACAAATCTTTTGCTTCAGTATCCAATTTAAATCTGCGTTCTTCATCAACAGACCAGTCAGGAATTTTCAATCCTTTTTGAACATTATCTTTGTCTTTATACTTTTTTACGTTCATTAATGCCCAATCTGGATACGTTTCCTCTTTTCTCACCACTTTCTGTTTTTCTTCATTTATTAATTTTTCTTTCAAATTAGCCGAATCTTGAGTTGAATGTACAGGCATGTGCGACAACAGCCTTAAATCTAGAGGTGGCTGAACTGGGCTTTCTCTTGAAAAACTAGCTAAAGCTCCCCGTAATATTCGATCCGCCTCGAGAAACGAAATAGCGAGAACACATATTAATAATATCGACGAAAGACTTATAGCTGCCCATTGTACAGCGTATTCCCACGACGGTCTCGCAAGCGTAGCTGTGCAAGCTTCCAAAGAATGCGGAGGAAGAGTAGCAAGTAAATTAAGTATCACCATACCATTTTCAATGTCACTGTCTGAGCCCAAACTTGTAGCTATTAAAAGCTTCCTTTCAATACGTGATAAGGTAAAGTCTGGCGTAAATGCTATTTCCACCTTTTTTGTGGCATTTGGGTCTAATTCAAACGGCATGCAATTCAATACCTTAAAACCATAGCCTTCGCATCGTAAACCGTTAATATAAAAATCATAGATTTCTATAGGAAGTTCTCCTGTATTTCTTGCTATAAAGGACCTCTTCACGGTTAAATTTGGAAGAGGATTTCGTTTAAATCGTTCTCCTATTATTCAGAAAGAGAATGAAAATATATTATTAAATAAATATTTTTATGTATTATTTTATATTACTTATTTATATTTATTCATAATCTATTGAATAAATAATAATTTTCGATCAATTTTTCCATTTTTCCACTCTGCTTAAATGATAGAACGAAGGTGAAGAAACGTACATACGTTCACAATCTTTAAGATGTTTATCCGCAAGTTCGAATAATAAAGGTGTAGTAGAACCTGGCTTTCGATTTCCGAATCTAAATTGTGCATTTGCCCCTTGGCCTATGACACACACTGTTTCCAATATAGTCATGTTATTCCTATAAATGTCGAAAGTAAAAAAAAAATTCATTATCCATTTTTTAATTTAACGTATTTGATGTAAGTTACCGAATAAAGTTTACCTAATGTATAAAAGTGCAGATGAGAAAGATGGTGAGAAAGGTGTGTATGATACTTGTACAGTTCTCGATTCTGAAGGTTTTAAATATAAAGGAATCGATTGTGATGCTACTGTAACATCCCATTCTTTTTCAAATCTTTCTCTATCTGCTATACTTTCTTCTAACTTGAATTCTTCTGCAATTGTAGATCCATATTCTACAAATGTGAACTTAAACCTATGTATAAATGCATATTAGTACAGATATCACTGGTGAATTATATTATCTGTGTATATATTGTATATAAGATTAAATTTCATAATTTATTATACATTTATTTAAAGAATACGTACTTAGCAGGTAATGAATGATAAAGTCTCGTTCCTTGCGGATAATTCCAATCCATAACTAATTGTATTATTAAAGGACTGATACTCGGATTATATACTTTCATCGTTGTATGGGACGTATTTCCAACTTGTGTCAGAGGAAACCCTAAAATGACTTTATTTTTATGATTACCAAAACCAGTTAATAAACTGGGCCAATGTGGTTTTATATTCAAATAAAATTTGTGCCCGCGAACTTCTGTTGTATCTAGGCGCATCGTAATGTTATCCCAAGAACGACCGCCTGTAGAATTAAGGAAACGCGTATATCTGGTATTTAATAAATTTAAATCGGAGTCCCTTGTATGTGAAGGGAGGGCCAAGGTATTCAACCACTGTTTCCCGGCTGCAATAGCATAAAAAATGTTGATTTGGTAATATATGAAAAACATGTAAAAAAGAAATGCGAGTAATGAGATAACTAACATACCATTACTATCCAATGATAAGCCTAAATAACAATGATGCTTACAAGCCACTGACGGTTCAATTCTTACTGAACCAATGTAATTTTCGCCTTTTGTTATAAAAGGCATTGATGTTTCCTCTAAAGGAATATACTTTATTCTGTTATCTTTATTCACAGGTGCGATTCGAGTTACTAGCATGGGTTTTACAAATGTTGAATACACTTTTACTTGTTGTATGCAAATTGACCCCTATAAAATTATCATAGCAGAAATTACAACTGTAAAGACAAGATGATTGCTAAGGATTTTATAGCCACTTACAGGAAAACAATCTGTAAAAATAAGTTTTTTTAAAGAAATTCTTCCGTGTGCAACTCGCATGTAAACTGGTAAAATAAATCTTTCATAAGTCGTTCTAACAAATACATCACCCACAATTGTATCTTCCTCTACCATTGGAGTTTTTACTTTAATTTTAAAAATAGCTAAATGGCCAGGCTTTATATATTGCTGAAATTGTGTAAAATTTTATTAATTTTATAGTCTATATAATAAAATTGTTATTAGCATTTCTAATATATAATTTTGGAATTATATTATTACTTACATTGCCAGTATGACTACATACAGTTATATTACGAAGATCTTTATCTAAAATATCAGCCGGACCTCTTTGACAACCCATAAGTTCCAATACTGCACCAGGCATATTCACTCCCCACCCATGTAAATCTATATTAATTGGATTTTGATTCTCCAAAGCAAAAATAGCCTCGTTTTCCGTTCCGCTTCCAACGGTACCAAAATCCATCGTACCTTCGTCACTTTCCCTTTCTTCAGGAACAATTTTTCTTACTTTCCCATCATAACTTAGTAATGGAACTTCAGTTACAGAAACGTTTGAATGAATCAATATTGATGATTCCATTTTCACATTATCAGTTTTTCTATCCTTTGCAAGTTGTAAAGAAAATATATTGACTTTTTGTTCTGGTTTTATTACTCTTGGAATAAAATTTTTTATCTGAAAATTAAGCAATAATAATGAATTTTAAGTTACAATAAAATTTTTGGTGTAGTTTCGTATTATATTTAAAAAATTCACTTACCGTAAAAAGAGTCTTTACATGCGATGACATTGTGACATTTGTAATAGCTAATGGTAATTTAAATTTATTAACAACGCTAAAATTTCGTGTTTGATTAGACTGGAGAGAACAATAATGTGTAATTGATGCGTTTACTTCTAGTCCACCCTGTAGAACTTGTGCTATCCATGGAATTGTTAATTTTTGACTAGAACCACCAGGACCTATAGCTTTTATTACTAATTTTCCTTTAAAATGTTGTAATTCTAAACCAGTCTTCCCTAAGATAAAATGTATACACCATTATATGATATAAAAATATATTCTATATAATGTAAAGTTACACACAGTCATAAATTAAAGCTCCTATGGCAATCGGTATATCCGTGTCCCCTGGAATTACCGCTTGCTCGAAATGAAGTTTTAGTGCTTTAGAAACTGGCGTACTAATTATATTCTGAAAAATATAAATTTTTCCTATTTGTTCGAGAAATATATAAATCATAATTAATTTACTCTATAAATAATTCTTTTATCTACAGTTAATTAAACATTTAATAAATTATATTTAAAAAATATTCACCATAACTTTTATTGGTTTTTTTGCCGAGTTCTTCAAAGCAATAGGGTATTGAATAGGAGGTTGCAGAGAACCACCCATACCTAAATTGATTACTCCAGAACTTCCACCCCAATGAAGACCAGCCCCACTTTTCACTTCGACTTCGACTGTTACAACAAGCACTTCTGAAGTATTATTTATTTTAAGTCTATAATTAAAAAAAATATCTAGTCATTAAACATAGAATAATTTAGAATAAAATTTGTTATAGAAACAAAAATATAACAAGACAAACCTAATGTACGCAGTGTGATTTTTTTCTGTGTAAGCATTAAAATGTAGTCTTATGATAGGTTTTGTTTGATATGGTGGGATTTCCCATAATTCACGCGAACCTTCTGCTTCTCCCGATGGTAGTTCTAATTGAAATTCTCCACCACTACTATATATTTCTAAAACCTTTTTAATAAAATATAGAATATAGATAATTAGTAAACGGAAAATGATTTTAGAAGTAACAATAAATAAATTCGTGAAAAAAATATAACCCATACTTGTAAAGCTTCTGCGTGTGGATTGTGCATGTATATAAGTGGAGTAAATGTTGCATTTAATGGTAGTTTAACACCTACTACAGGTCTGAGTCGATATGGACTACTGACACTTATTCCTTTCACCTATAAAAATATAACACTTTTAATAAAGGAAAAAATGTTTAATATTTGCAATAATAAATATAAGTTGTTTACTTGATATTTTACAGTTCCATCTGCTGTATGTATAAAAAGATGTGTATCAATATCACCTTCATCTCGACCAAGAAACACAACATCAAATGTTGTGTTCCCCAATGGTGGTATTACCTGTACAAATTAAATTAAACTAATTATTTAAAATTCATTGTATTTTTTTGTTTGGTCATATAGTATAAATTATATAAT
>NIJG01000019.1:1250692-1262467 GCA_002201625.1 Euglossa dilemma | reverse complement strand
CTCACAATATTATATCAATATTTTATTTGCTAAAGTATGGTACTATAAACATTGCAAATTTTTGTCACTATAATTAACACTAACATAAATTCACAATATAAAGACAATTATTAAAAACTAAAAAGAATCTTGTGTTTGCAAGAACATTGGAATTAATTTATATTTCAACGATATAGAGAAAAAGATCATTAATTAATACAGCATAAGACCTTTGTTAAATAAACAAGCACAGACATCTCAGTTTTCTTAAAAGAATAGAAATTTCTCAACTTTTAAGAAGAACGAGATATAATATTAATAGAAATTCATGTTTTAAGTAAACAGTTTCTGATTATATATTAAATAACAGTACAGAAACATTATTTAAGATATATATTATTGTGGCAAGATGAAGATAATTAAAATAGTATAAATATACACGTACCATTATTGTGCCCATGTAAGGACGGTCGAATTTGTGACGTCAACTCGAAAAACGTTAACAAGAAGAGACAATAAAGTACTCTTAACTCAGTCATAATAATAGTTTCACTGTGTTGTTTGCTGTTTTGTCTTTAGCAGAAATGAAAATCCGCTTTCGGCCATACTTTTGCCACTATCGAATTCTGGAGTATCGATTGTACTTCCGTCCAATTTGAAACCTTCCTACAGGTAAATTTCGTGCGACTAATCTGACGAAGATGGATTATACGTGGTGGCTGTATCGTTTATTGTTATATCAATATGTTATTAATATATTAATTTCTGGTATATTAATTTCTTAATTATTTCCCTTACAAACAACTTAAGTTTCTCAAGTTAATCGTGGAGTCATACTTTTATTTATCACTTATAATTTTTAGATAAATAAAATGAGTTTACGATTAAAATTAATTGTTAAATTTATCTTGAAACATATATTATTACTTTAGTGCTTTATATATATACGCTACAATAATTTTTAAACCATGATGTCTATATCAGATTTATATAATGTGCATTTACTCTTTCACAATTTATTCTTTTACTTTAAATAAGTTTATTTCATGCAATTTCTCTGATTTTTATATCTGCGAATACCTACATACAAATCACAAATAACATTTAGTAATTTAATATAAACTATCCAATCATGTTACTTTATTATGAGAAAATTGATAACTTTCTAGTTCTTCCAAATATTTTATTAAAATTCAAAATTAATTTTATACTATAAAATTAATTGTAAAAATTAGTAAAATTGATTAATATTTAATTAATGAAATTTTTTAAGCTTTGGGAATAACTAATAACTAGTGTACGAATACAATTGTAGCACTTATCTAGGAGCATGTATTATTATCATTCAATTCATTCCAAACCTTCAAACTTAAAAGCTCCATCTAGTTATGAAATACATGTGATGCCCCTAACCTAAAAAGTAAACAAATGTAACATGTAGTATGTTGAAAAAGTGAACATTTTATGTTTCAACAATAATTTTTTGTATTTATATTATATATATAGTAAAAGTAAATATTCAACATGCGAAACACAGGTATGTAATATTATGTTGAATTTAATAAGAAATTGTAATAATTATTTTGTAATGTATTTCATTATTTTATATTGAAAAATAGGTAACAGAGGTGACAAAAAGAAACTTTCTTGGATGTACAGAAAAAAAATAAAATTACAAAAGTTGAAAAAGCCAACACAAGATATAAGAAATAATTCAGATGAAAATAAGAAACCTAGGATTATTGTTCGTAATATACCATTCAAAGTTAGTCCAGTTTTCATTATAGAATAAATTTATAGTGTTATATTTATATATTATATTACGTTTTTATAGTATATAAAATTTTCACTACTAAATATATATTTATTAACTTGTATCATTAGGCAACTGAAGTAGATGTAAGAAAGTTATATGAACCATTTGGTGAAATATTAGAAATAAATTTTCCAAAACGTCCAAATGGTACACCAGTTGGATGTTGTTTCATACAATTTAATCACCTGGAAGATGCATCAAAAGCAATATTTAATACAAACAAAAAAGAATTCCTTGGTAATGTTCTCATAAGACTTACGTGTCATCAATATTGATAATTTCAGCAATAATTTGCTTATAACAATGTATTAAAAATGAATTTTTAGGTAGAGTAATAAATAGTAGTTGGGCTATTTCAAAATCAAAATACTTGGAAAAGTTAAAAAAGGAAACAGAAAACATAAAAAATTTAGATGATGAACATGAAGTAACAAACACATTTGAAAATACACAGAAAAGTGAAAGCGATATAATAGAAAATGAAGAACCAAAACAAATGCATATTAAAGAAGAGAAAGATCCATCTAAACAAGAAATATCATTACAGATAAAAAAAGAAAAGAGAAAATTGATAAAGGAAAAGACTAGAAAAAAGAGAGCAAGGGTTGTTGTAAGAAATTTATCATTCCAGGTAGGTGTAATAAATTTATATTGTCTATTTTGTTATTAATTTACATTAAAGCTTCAAAGATTTTCATTGTTTACTTTAATTTTAGGCAGTGGAGAAAGACTTGGAAGAACATTTTTCTCAATATGGGGCAATAGAAGAAATCAAAATTTTGAAAAGAAGTGATGGCAAAAATATAGGATGTGCATTTTTGCAATTTGAACATGTACAAAGTGCAGCTAAAGCTATACATTATGCAAATCTGCAACCACTTCTTGACAGACCTATCATTGTTGATTGGGCTGTACCCAAAGATAAATTTTCTAAGAATAATTCTAATATAAATCAAGATGATGTAAAAGTAAAAGTAGAAAAAGAAAGTGATACTGAAGATAATACCCAGTTAAATTCAAATAAAGAAATAGATAGGTAAGTAAATAATCTGTAAACTATTTTTTTATTATTCATGTATATTTAAAANAAATAAATATATATTTCTCTAATTTTTTACTTTTTCGAAAATTTATTTAAAGATTTTAAATTATAGTGAAGATGAAAAATGTGATATTGTCACAGAAGATATTGACTCTGATACTGCTAAGTCAGAAGAAGTTGAAATAGAAACAAATGAATATTCAGATGAAGAAGTGTCTATAGGTGATCAAGAAGAGGAAAAGGTGGATACAAAAGAAACAAAACATCCACGATTCGAGTCTCATGATGTTTCTGAGGGAAAGACTGTATTCTTAAAAAATGTACCATTTTCGGTGAAGAATGATGAATTAAAAACGTACATGGAACGATTTGGGCCTGTCCATTATGCTTTAATATGCATGGATTCATTGACTGAATTTTCAAAGGGTACAGCATTTGTGAAATTTAAGGTAAATTTTTATGAGATGTATTTTTTTTTTAAGTGAAATCTAAATTTTTAATACAAATTTAATTATAGAATGCCGAAGATGCTGAAAAGTGTCTATCAGCAGGAAATGAATTGGAAATGGAAGATCAAATACTTCAAGCATTTAAAGCATTGGACAAAAATGAAATTGAAAATAAAGCAAATTTAAAAGAGCATAAAAAAAAGGATTCCAGGAACTTATATCTTGTAAAAGAAGGAGGTACTATATAAGAAAAAAATTAAAATATTTCTTTTAATAATTATTTTGTGTGTATTTTTATTTAAATACTTATCTATAAAGAATTTTTATATTTTTCAAAATGTAACTTTACTTATTGTATAAATTATATTAGTTATAATAGCGGGAAGTCCAGCGGCTGCTGGAGTTTCAACAACAGATATGGCAAAACGATTGCAAATAGAGAAATGGAAATCACAGATATTACGAAATTTAAATATGTTCGTATCAAGAGTACGACTTGTTGTTCATAATTTACCATCTTCATTGGACGACATTAAACTGAGAAAAATTTTTGAACGTCATAGTCCCCCTACGGCGGTCATTAGAGAGGTACTTAGTAACGTAAATGCTTTTATTAAATATATTTAATACCGAATAAATCATGTTAGAAAGTATTTGAAATTAATTTTATAAAGGCACGTGTTATGCGAGATCTCAAAAATGTGGATATTAAAGGAATGGGGAAATCGAAGGAATATGGATTTATTTCATTTACGAAACACGAAGATGCGCTGCAAACTTTAAGAAGTGTAAATAATAATCCAAACATATTTACGCCTAAAAGGGTATGTAATATGTAAATAATAATAACAATAATAATAATAGTGGTAATAATATAAAGTTTAGGGAAATTATTCTTCTAAACATATTTTTATCTGTTTAGAGACCAATTGTATCTTTCTCGATAGAAAATCGAGTTATGGTGAATGCCAAACAAAAAAGACTCGAAAAGAGTCGTGAGAATAATCCTCTTTGGACAAAGAATAAAAGCAAAAGGAAAGATAATGATGTGTCTGAAGAAGTTTCAACAAAACGGTTAAAAACTGACAATGAAGATAAGTCTAGCATAAAACCATATACTGGAATGATTGGAAAACGTGGTGAAAATAAATTGCGATCAAAACATAATTTAATTAATCAAGCAATGGTGCATAATGAAACGGTAAAAAAAGAGAAAAAACTCAAAAAGTCTTCTAAAAAGTTGGTAATGAAGAAAAAGCAAAAAGCTGTCGATAAAAAGGAAGTTAAAGTAAGTATTTTTTTAATTTCATAGGTTATATAATTATTTTTTTAAATTGTTAAATCATATGATTGAAAAATTTCTTTTTTGTAGCCTAAACAAAAGAGGAAACTGAATGCCGATGACGTGAATTTAGACAAACTTGTAAATAGATATAAGGATAAATTAAAATCAATAGAATTGAACAAATCTAAGTGGTATGAATCATAAAATCAATTTATTATATATCTTATTATGTATCTTACAATACAAATTTGATTAAAAGAAATCTGTACATGATATGAAAATAACAGTGTTTAGTGAAAAAAGCCGACAAATGTAATTCTCAATGTTATTTATTTTATTTAATTGTAATATTGGTCTTATAATTTTCATACATTAAATAGAACAATTTGTAAATTCTATACAATAAATAAAATAAAAAATTAAAACGCTAATGTGTTCTAGATAGAGTTCTGATTTAATTTGCGTGTATAAAAGTGAACAAAAATAGTAAAATATTTAGAATTCCCGCTGCTCACGTGACATCAAAATTCTTCCAATAACCAACCTGTTTAAATACAGTTAACCAATAAAATTACTTCGTAAAATAGAAAGGAATCAATTTAAAAATTAAATCGTTGAAATATTTGAAGAGAAGAAAATGGAAAAAAATATAGTATATACGAAATTTGAAGTTCAATCACTTTTCCCTTATATACAATTACCTTTCGCCATTACTAAATCTTAAAGATTTGAAATCGGCTAATACCTTTGAATAATATTTAATAGTTGGCGGGAGTTCTCGAAGAATAAAAGGGCAGGTTGCGCACTTGTCTCGATTGAAAGTGTTCTCATTCAAAAGTGGTCCGTCGTGCATGATGCATGTATACACAATATTAATGTAAACAGTAGCAAATGACAGTAAATTTTGTGTTTGCAAAAATTTAATGTTAGTCACGATGAACGATAATTTATTTACATAGAATTCTGTGTTTGCTACATTTAATAGTGTGATAATGTGATTCGTGTTGTTAGTGTAATTTAAAATACAAATTTTATTCGTTGGGAAAGATATAATAGATGCAAATAGATACAAATAGGTACGAATTGGAATTATAAGCACGATACAGATATTTTTTATGCATTTTGAAGAATTGCATTTTTATTCTGGTAAGTATCGACAAAGCTTTATTGAAATTAATTTTCATCGAAGTTTCCTCTTTTACCGTAATTTCTTATTTTTTTCTTTTTAGTATCGGGTTAGTATAGACTCGTTGTTTTAAAAAATAAAGACAACTAACATAGCAAGAGGGATCGTTAATGTTAACCCATTTCTTCGAGATCTAAAGTCGAAGTATGAAAACATAATATACAAATAAGAGTAAAATAGTTATATTTTTTTATATTTAAAAATTTTTCTTACCTTATTTTAATATTTCTCACATCATAAAATTTATATTCTCATATCCTAATATATTTCATATTTTCTTCGATGTATTTCGTTTTATTTCGATATTTTAAAACGTTATTTATATTTTAGTTATTTGTCTCGTTACCAAAGTTAAGAAATATTACAAATAGATATAGATTTAATAAAAATAACTATACAGATAATTCGTAATAGCGATATAACCAAAAATGAATTGAAAAAGTAATATAAAATTTACCGATAGTGGTTTTTATTTCTGAGAAAATTAAATTTCGAAGTATCTTCGAACTCTACTGCGCGAAAATGGAACTTCTAATATGCATGATTGAAATAAAAGCGAGCACATGCGCAGCCCCTACCATTTTATAGAGAACGTTTGATCATGCCTTATTACCTTGATTTATCTCGCTGATTAATTTGCGATTTCGAGAGATCTTATTTTATCATTGGCTAAGTGGCAATCGAAGATGTTCTGTGAATCATTTTATCTTTCAAAAATTCATTTTCCTATGCTATTGCTACAGTACGTATGGCGGGAAACCCTGCGTTTTGTGCGTATAGCAAGTTCTATGAACGAATAGAAAGTAGGAACAATTACCCTGTATGGTTTCACCTGAGAAGGTTGCTGCGGTTTTCACAAAGCGATTTAAGAATGATGAAACGAATGTGAGTTATGAGCTTAACCTTTGCAGGACAGAGACTAATAGCAAGTCATTTAAGTTGGATCTGTCTAATACAGAGTTCTCCAGAGTTTTAAAGATGAGATTACGATTACAAATGAAGAAATTTAGAAAGATTTTGTATCACGTGTAATTTTCATCATTTTTATAAGAATATAAATTTTATAATTCCGCGTGGTTGATGCAATTGATCAGCGATGAATATAGATTTGAATATAAATCGAGTCAAAAGAATTTCGAATTTTAACACTCAAAAACTTGCTATGTTAATTGATTTTTGCACAAGAACACAAGAACAAGTATATAAGAAGTACTGTAATAAAAAAAGAAAGTTATGAAGTTGACGATATTGTGTTGTAAAAGCATTTTTTAATAGAAGAATGAATAATTTTTAAATACTGTATAACAGAGAAAAAATGGAAATTTAATTACATTTTGAAATTGAAAATTGAGAATTCCATAAGTTTTTAATAAAAGGGAGTAGGAAATTTAATTAATTTAACGTTTAATTGTATAATAAATGCGATTAGTTCATATAAAAAGATATCAGATATCCCTCATGATCCTTTTATGTTGCAGACTGAAAATGAGTATTTTACATTGCAAATTTACTAAGTTATTAAAATACATGAACGAACGATTAAGTATTAAAATGTTAGAAACTTTAGCAACAGAAGTGAAAGAGCAGGATTGGTCACGGTATCGTCCTTATTCCGAAATCCCTGGACCAAAACCCGTTCCGTTTTTGGGCAACACATGGCGATTCATACCGTTCATAGGTATCACTAATTAATTATCATTTTTTTACACACTAACACGTTTCGTTTTTGTTCGTAATTTCGTTTATAAACGGTGCGTTATGAATATGTAACCAATGTATACATAATACGGCGTGATTTCTCAAAGTTTCAAAAAAAAAAAGAAAACGGTACAGGTAGCTCTCCTATAACACGGTAGATAAGTTCCTAGAAAAACCAGCGATGCGTGAAACCGTGCTATACGAGACCTAGAGACAAAGGGGGGAACCTGCGAAAATTTAACATAAACAAACTTTTTTTGGTTTATGCGTTCTCGCGTAAAGCTACAATAATTTATTATCCCTTCCCGTTATTATTTTAAGGTAATTTAATTTTTGAACGCGTAAAACAAAATTCGTATTATCTAGTGCTGTAGAAGTACAGTGTTTTACGAACGTTTTCGTAATTTTTTATCGCGTTACAGTGTTATACGAGGGTTCTCTCGAGCAATTTATCTTTTCGTTTTCGTAATTTTCTTACCGTGTTAAAGCGAAACCGTCTTATACGAGACCCGAGACAAAAAGCAGTTACGTTTCGAAAATTTAACGAAAAGAAATATATTTCTGTTTATACGTTCTCGCGTAAAGCCATTATAGTTCATTATTTTAAAGTAATTTAATTTTTAAACGCGTGAAACAAAAATCGTATCATCTAGTGTAGTGTTTTACGAACGTTTTCGTAATTTTTTATCGCGTTACAGTGTTATACGAGGGTTCCCTCGAGTAATTTATCCTATCGTTTTCGTAATTTTTTTACCGTGTTAAAGCGAAACCGTGTTGCAAGATGCCGTGCTATAGAAGGGCTAGCTATATACAGTTGCTACTGTGTCACCTGTTACATTACATACATATATAGCTGATATGTTCGTTTTAGGTGATTTCAAGATCCAAGCGGTAGATCAAGTCTCGAAAAGGCTGTACAAAGAGTATGGAGATATCGTAAAAATAGAAGGTCTATTAGGTAGACCGGATATGGTTTTTATCTACGATGCAAACGAAATTGAGCGTATCTTCAGGCAAGAAGAGAGAATGCCATACAGACCCTCGATGCCCTCGTTGAATTATTACAAACATGTACTAAGAAAAGAATACTTCAGAGACAACGCTGGTGTAATTGCTGTGTAAGCATTGAATTAAAATCGGTTTTAAATAAATTATTGCTAAGCACGGACTATTATTGTAGCCATCTTGTTTAGATAAATATTACTGTTTATGTATAAACGTTCGTGCAGGTTCTTTTACTTGCATTTGTTTACAAAATAATTTTTTGAACGATTATGATTCTTGTTTTGAGTCATCCTGAATATGTTAGAGTAAGTAGATACTTGTATGAAAATATCAGAATTTTTTTATTTATTTGTTTGTTATAATTTATTTATTTTTAATTAACGTTTAATACTTTTCACATATTCTTTTCAACGTGCATTAATATTTAACGATAAAAAGGCATCGATCTCTGTTTGAATGGAACATTATGGGAACAGTATTCACGTTACTATACTAATTTATGTAATTCATTGTTTCAAAATATTGTACTTTAAATGGAAGTTTATATTACTATTAGTGAGGAAAAAATGATCTTTTTATTAATGTTATTAATAAAATTATACTTTCATCTATATAATACGATATGAATCGATACAATTAATTATATTTTAATACTCAATTATCGTCATTATGTTAATAACCGATAAATAATATAATTTTCAGATAGTAGAATACATAATATTAGAAATGGAATAGATCATATCATACGTTTCGTGAGTTTTAGTAATTTGCAGATTTAATTAAGCACTGTAATGGTCAAATATTGGAATTACAAATCTTTTACCGAGGTTGCTTAACCTTCCATTTAGTAAACCACTGAGATAGCAAATATTTGCTGTGTATACTAAGCCCGTTGCGTTGAGTGCGTCGGGAACGCGTTTGAACGTCACTATGCTTTCGTTTCTCTAAGTACTTACATTCTTCCAAGTAGCGTGCTTTTATCACTTTTATCCACTATATATTTTATTTCAACGAGAACATTCGTTTCGTATCTAAATATATTGAAAATATTTCTCTTTGAAAATAACAAATTTTAATTTTCCAAAAAGAAATATCACTGATATAATTATACCTTCCTAAAGTAAAAGAATAAAATGTTTCGAAAATTCTGATAAAAATTTCTTTGATAAATTTAATAAATTTGAAAATTGATAAAAAGAATTTCTCACATATGAATTATGCAAAATTTCAAAAATCTAACTATATTTCAAGTCACGTTGTAAAAGTGTTAATAATACGATTAAAGTCTACAAGGGAAAATGAAAGTATCGGTTTCATATGAAAAACGGAAAAACAAATTAATTAAATCTTATGTAAATTGAATTTAAGAATCTAACTGTTGCTTGTGTAACTCGTGTTACAGGAAGCGGTGTTTGTATCAGGAAATTAGAGTATAGAAAGAAAAAACTGGATAAGTGTTTTGTTCAAACAAGGGTGGATTTAAGTATTACGCACGCTATGCACGTCAACATTGGATAGAAAGTAAATCTTGCGCAATCGGATATCGGTGCACGTTATGCTATCGCTTGCCATCACAATTTATGCTCCATTTTCTAATATTTGCATAACGAAAAATTCACATCGCGCTCGTGTTCCAGTTTTTAACTCTATCTCCCACCTAGGTATCCTTTCAAGCAATGATATTCGTTCAGAATCAAATGTGCATTACATTCGCTAATTTAATCTGTAAATTTATTTTATTCGTACTATAAAATTTTGAAACGTTACAAGATGAATCGATGCAAGATAAAATATTAAAAATTCTTTCTTAAAGGTTAACGCAAAAATATGAAATTGTCGTTCGTAGGTGTAAAATTTTGTAAAATCGTTTTAACAGAGAATTTTATTTCTACATTCGTTCGTTCGGTAAATTTGTAACAGAAATGAATGCGTTTGCTTCGATTTCCATGTAATTCTGTAATTATATAGATTTATAAATTTTTCAAGGGCAGTAAGTAAATCGATTCAACGTTTACCAATGGATTTATCGCAACCATTCATGATATTTATTACGTTCAATGTCAACTCGAGTGAAATAGAGCAGAACTGCAACGATTACTTTTTTGCAGATTATACTTTCCCCTCGTTAACATCGAACGATTTTAGTACCAAAAGATAATAGATGCAACAATTGTCATTACAGCATTAAAACTTTTAAAGCGTATAAATTTCACTTTTGTCAAATTTGCATTGATCTATTTTAAACATTTCTTATTACACTATACTATATTTTATTATACCTACATAGGCATTTTTTAAAAATAAAAATTATACGAAAGTTGGTTAACTTTGCAAAATTATTGCTGACTTGAGATTTAATTGTAACGATAAATTAATTCATTAAACGAATTCATATTTCATTGCATCGAATATCCAAGCAACAAATAATTTTCTTAAAGAAACTTAATTCTCATTGTCAGTGGTATAAAAAAATCAATTGTTCGTGTGCGTTAAGCCTAAATGTACTGTTACAAAACTTCCGTTGCGTGTGTCAGCTACTTAACAGCCTTCAATTTACTTTCCCTTTAATTCTCTCTGATTTTCTAAGTTAAGAAAGAAAATCCTCGAGGGGAAACGTGGTATTAACGAAAACGATTGTTTCAGGCACGGTGAGAGTTGGTACAATTTCCGGAGCAAGGTGCAACAGGTAATGCTGCAACCGAGAACTGCAAGAATGTATCTTAACGCTATCGAGGAGGCGAGTTTGGCATTTCTTAAAAGGTTCGCCGGCAAACGATCATCTTGACGTTGCACGTGCACTATACCTTTTACTTTCCCCTGCTGTCCTGATTTATCCCATTTCTACTCGTCTACCTACAACTAATCAGTCACCTGTTACAGGAAGTTCACGTAGTTTTCCTAAGTTAAAAAATATCGCGCGAATCGTTGTTTTAACTGATTTATTTATTTGTACACACGACCATACTCAGTTATCCATTGTAATATTAGGTCATACCATAAATTCGTGCTTTATTCGTTTTTTATCCTTTTAATTTAATTTAATTTAATCCTTTTAATCCTTTTAATTTAACACTAGAACTACCGACCTATAACGAGTAGCTAAATATATTTTTCACGAATGAAGATAATTTTTGCGGTACCAGGAAGATGAATAACTATAAATAATTGTGTTTCAAACTGAATAAAATTTTCCCCTACTTTTTTTCAGTTCGAAACACAATTAAATATCTGAAAAGAATCATTTTACACCCTTTGGTAGTTCTAGTGTTAAAATTATACATCGAATGAACGTTTAAATGTTAAGAAAAAATGTAG
>NIJG01000019.1:1227880-1242654 GCA_002201625.1 Euglossa dilemma | reverse complement strand
AAAATAAATTATAATTATAATTTATAATTCATATATTATTATAGATTATAATTTAAAATTATAAAAATAATGGATTTCTTTTCCTCAACCTTTAGAATAATGTTATCCAAATAAATGTATTCGATGATATATCTATCTGATTACATTCGAATAAATTGAATAATATGTTATACCATCATAACAATCACACCCTATATATCATATTTACGTACACTCCGACGACACCGGGTAGAGCTCCAAAAAAGTCCTTCCTGACCACGCTTTTATAATGCACCAAACACGGCATTGACGGTCTAAAAGGCGTCGGACCTTCCTGTCTATAAATTTTTTCGATCTCGGCGGCATCATACACGAACAATAAATCTGGACGACCGATTAAGCCGGTCAAACGAACAATTTTTCCGTATTCATCGTAGAATATCTGCGACAACTTTGCTACGTCCGATATTTGGTATTGACCGATCATCGGGAACAGGCGCCAGGTATTTCCAAAAATTGGAATTGGCTTCGGTCCTGGTATATTTTCGTAGGATTTTGCCTGAACAGTTGCTTCTGCATCGTGATTCACCACGCAGTCCCTTGTCGAAGTCACTGTACCTGTGTAAATACAACAATAATAATGAAAAAATGTAGAATTTGAATGCAGTTTGAATTAGAAACGTGAAATATTTTTATTTTCATTTTTATTCTGTAAAAATATTAAATTAGAAAACCGTGAAAATTTTACGGAATATAGATACGTTTAAAAATATTCAAACTATTTCATCCGCAACAGTGGATGATGAAAAAATGTAGAATCTGAATGCAGTTTGAATTCGAAACGAAGAATATTTCCATTTTTATGAAAAAATGTAGAGACGTGGAATACTTTTATCTTTGTTTGTGAAAATATTAAATGAAAAAATCGTGGAAATTTTGAAATGTTGAAAAATTGTTTGAGAATTATAAATCTTTTGATATAATTGTACATTCGATTTGAATTTGTTATTAAATAGAGTATTTTGAATGAAAAATATTTTACTGGTTATTATGTTCGGTATTATATCCGGTTATAACATCAGCGTTTCGAATTTTTTCATTAAACCGGTAAGTTTTGAAAGTAACCTTAGGATGACCTTGATTGTGGCCTTCACAAGACGCCAACTTTTCTTCGGAATTATTATTTGTCTAAAAATTGATTCTCGAAAAAATAGTAGAACGTGATTTGAAATGCAAATGATAATATTTAAAGTAGAAATATTCTAACATTGACCCAAAACATTACTCATAAATAATTTCTTTTATCCAACGTGCTGGAAGAAAATTACGTGACATGATTAAAAAGCTTCACTTTATGCATTATATTCTATGCTAAACACTTCTCGGTACAGATGAGATGCTAATGATATTCAAATAAATGTAAGAAAGTGATCATTTTTTATTTTATTTTCTTACTTGAGTACAAAATTCTTCGAAGGTCGTCCCAAGTTTGTGAAAGTCGACGTATCAAAGTGACTCGTAACTGACGATGCATTCTATTAATCACAAAAAGACACGATTATTAATCAAATACTTATTAATAAACAATTCCTAAGAAATACCTTATCGCGTGTCTTTATCTCTAAAAATTATTGTACGCGATTATTATTTCGAAAAATCAATCGGATTTGGAATAAAATTTGTTAATCCGTATCAATTTCTCTTTTTTTTTTTGCGCGCAATGAAAAGAAAATAAATTTCTTCACCTCTCACTTCGCCATAAGGGAAATCCACTTTCACTTTCGCATATTGCAATTCCAGCTTACCCTTTTTCTAATTACAAACGTAACAAGAGTATAACAATACACAATTATCGAATAATTTTAATTACTTCAAACGCTTTCGTTCCCTAATGACAAACATATTGCACAATCATAAAAGCAATGAAGTATTTTAAAACTTTTTAATTGCTAAAAATATATTATAACATAAAGAATTATTAAATTTCTTCAAAAATACAAATTTCATTTATCCTTTCAATGCCAGGAAAACATTTTGACTGATTTCTGACTTACACGTTTATCGCGTTTAACTTCATTTCACCCTATATACACGGTGAGAAAGTTCGGGTACATAAAATACATATAACATCGACTAATAATGTTTTTCTATCAATTGTTGCAATTATATCAACAATATCGTTACCTGGACCTGATTACAAGTACCTTTTGTCTTCCTTCTACCTCGATTGTCCCGTTATCATGAGATAGTCACTTCACTGTAACACTAACAAATCACATCCACTCGTCTTGTCATTCTACGTTATTTCCAACGATCCGGAGAAGTGGCTACGAAGCGTTCAACGCATTATTCCACCGAGAAGCGATGATTTTTTTTTTTTTTTTCAAAAGTCAGGTGGAACGTCACAGGTACATCGCGGAGGTGTGACGGAATGTTTGGAGTAGTCTTCATAAAATGAGACCACAGTATCTAACCCAAGTGAACTCCCCACTTTGAAATCTCCCTCCATTGGTTAACGGTTCGAATTCGCTGTACCTTGGAGGCACCACTGTGTTCGAAGAAGAGAGTGCCCTGAATGTCGTCACTTTCGTATTTAATTCCGCGTTAGGATCGGAGAAAGGCGAGGTAAACTTTGAAAAATTATGTAGAGCAAGACCGACCGCTTTCTTGTCTTCCTTTGCGTTTTACGCCTTTCGTATAGTATTACGCGAAAACTTCTGTGTTATAGGAACGAAGTTAATCTGTTGTTTAACACTAAACCTACCACGGTCGAAATGACCGGTGAATAGGGAAAAAGTAGAAGCTTCAAAAAATAGAATAACACGAGACAACGCGAAAATCGTTATAATTTTTTAAAATTATAATTTTTGAAAATAGTTCAAGTAAAAATCAGCATTATTTATGGGATGACCTAATGCTAATTTGTATAGCTAGTTTTTTTTCCGATTTCTCGCTGTCTATATCCAACAATATCGTATATTTTTGAAAATACCCTTGCACGTTTGTTAAACGTGTGTTGTATGATATTTAAATTACGAAAAAAGCTACTTTAAATTATTAGAAATGCTAAATTAAAAGCTACCTGTTTAATTCGAATAAAATTAATCGGATTCTTTTCATTTTTATTTCTCGAATTGTAGATAAACAGGAAACGAATTTTTTGTATAAAATGTAGAAGAATAATATAAATACTAAATACTAAAATACTAAAATACTATAGTATACTATAAATAAAATTACTATAGTATACGTTTATGTTGATATTTGCCGATTAAAATCGAGACTTTCAATTTTTACAGTACCAATCTAGGTAATTGGTTAATTCGGTCAATAACGCTTTACACGAGCAATTATCAATTACTCTCTAAACATTGCGAACTTTCAAACTGGTTTTTCTTATTATCACATTTTGCCGCCATTTTAAACCACATATTACATAAGCACCTTGGTACATATTCATATATGCAAATGTATGTAAACACTTTTTTAACGAAGACAAACACGATAATTCGTGTTAGATGTTAGAGCAGCCATTAACCTGAAATTGTAGATTCATATTTTCATGGCAATTACTTTTAGACGAGAATGAATATTCATAACGTTTCTACTCTTCGATATAATTATCGCGTATTTATTAATAATCGAATATTTCGATTTAGCCAGAAATAGAAAGAAAATGAAAATATTTTGACATACATACAGGTACCATGGAAATATATTATAATTTACAAACAATCTATAATAAAATATTTGTTGTTCAAAATATAAACTCAATATGCTCCTCTCTAATGCAACCCGTTATACGCTAATACCTTCAATAAGATAGACAAGGATAGAAATAGAAGCGACATTCGATCAGTGTCATCTATGATTTTGGATTGGAAGCTTGGAGAAAGTAACAGGAATATAGAATGTGCGAAGAAATCGTCTAGACCTCGTCATATGATAGACAAGAATAGCTAGCAGTTAGAAAAGGACAGAATTGAATTAATCCCTTAACCCCTTAACATACAATGACGAGTTAAACTCGTCATTTATTTCAAAGCCCTTCTTTTACTTTGGTAAGTATTTCTCTCCATTATATATCAAGAGATATGATTTATAAATCAATCTTATCAATAAAAATGCAATATTTAAAAAAGAATATATTCCTTTTCAGCTTCTATTCTCTAGTTCAACTTAGCGAAATAAAATAATATTTTTCAATCGCATCAAGTGTGTTTAATTTGTATGTCAAGGGGTTAACAAATTACTCAAATTCTGTAATTAATTTATGTTTGAGTTAAACATAATAAATTTGGCATAAAAACACCGAAGAGGGATATGTCGTTTGTACAGGACTGGCTATAAATATTGTTATCGTCACTAATAAGGTGGAGAACTTTGAAAATTTACGAAAAATAGGAAATATTTTAAACAAATTTAATACATTAATACGTTGATACAGGAATATTATACGAAATATACTAATTCTGAAATAAAAATAAATAGAAACGAAGAAATAAAATCTGAAAGAAGGAAAAATAATTAGTGCTTGGAAACAGAAGAAAAATTATTAAAAATTGTTTAAGAAAGTGGGCTGTGGATGGGGTAATCTACAAGTGTAATTACAGAAGTAATTGGTACTTCTTTTAGTCCTATTTCATACATTTTTTTACACGATTAATTGCTCAAAAATAATTCGAATGTGCTATATAATTATATAATCACATTCAATAATTATTATTGAATTCACGCAAATGTGTTATTATTATTTGACATGACAAATTAAGAACAA
This sequence comes from Euglossa dilemma, assembly GCA_002201625.1. NCBI lineage: Eukaryota > Metazoa > Arthropoda > Insecta > Hymenoptera > Apidae > Euglossa > Euglossa dilemma. The sequence continues at coordinate 1,237,898 of NIJG01000019.1, read as the reverse complement.
CACAAGAAGAAGTTGAAAAAGTTAATCAGCATTAAATGAAGCGTATATTTTGAAATACACAAATGCTCGACCTTTGCTATATTTATCACCTAACAGAGTGACAAATACCAAATTATTGACTATGTCATTACAGTTCTAAGTGTGGAGATACGCGCAACAAATCCTGCATGATTCAGAAACTCAAGAGATTACAGGAATCTGACAAATTAAACTGTGTACGTATCACTTAACATTCAAATAGAAAAATTGATAATCGATATGGCACTGCGAACGAAAAGTAATCGTTCGAAATCTATGTCAGACATTGTGGACAACGCTGCAAACGATGAAGGAAAATCCCAAGAAAATTCTGCTTTCATCGAAAATCGATATAGGACCTATACTTTTAAGGATTTTAAAGAAAAAGAAGAATATTTTACGAACGATTCATTTTGCGACCAGAAGAAGCTACAATCTCCGCACAAATCTCAAAATTTCGTGAAGAAATTAATTGCTTCTTTGGAGAGGAAAAACGAAGCTTGCAAGGCAGACGACGAATTTGTTTCAACATATTACAAAAGAAATGGCTCCTCTAATTCCGATTACTTACTCGAGCAAAAACCTCAGACTCCGGAGAGAATAAAAAAACTCGGAGTAAAAATTCCAATTCCGAACATGGAGTTGAATACAATATTTTCGCGAGACTGTAGACAGGAACAAAATTCTGAAGTGTTTGCTAGAAATCAAGTGCCTGTGTTTGCAAATGTTGTGCCACAAACAAAATTTTCGCCGAAAAATGACGAGTATATAAAAAATAGTAATTCTAAGAAATCAGGAACTGAAAATCCAGATAAAATAGAAAGCGATTTTAAAATAAACGAACAACGAAATGTAAAATATTACATTGATATAAATAGTAAAAACGAAAGAGAGAAACGAAATTTCTCTTCTTTCGATCCTAATCAATATATTGTCGAGTTACAAAATCGAACAGACGTTGTAAATTCTTATTTTTTAAAAAGTAACGAATATGATTCGAAAGGAAACACGTCAGAAAATATATTTATAAATCCAAAAATAGAAGAAAATTCAAGAAAAGGAATGTTCAATGGCAATTCGAAGAAAACTCTTAGGAGGAACAAATCTTTCAAGGATCTTTTTGGGTCTATAATAAAATGGAAAAAATCGGAAAGTAAGGAAAAACCTCAACGATTTTTATCCTGTGACCATTTATTCCAAAATTTTGAACAGGTANTTTATCAATTTAAACAATAATAATAAATAAAAAACAAAGAATGAAGAAAAAGAGTATGATAGAAAACTATTTCAGTATTAATATTGTTAATAGTTTAATAAAAATTGCAGGATGAAGAACGTAAAGCGACAATTCATCCTGTTTACGGTGGAAAAAGGAACGAACAACTTTCGAATGTATGTACGAAGAAAAATGAAGATTGTAAATATTTTATGATAGAAGAAAATCTTACGAAACCTTCCACGATTAAGGATATACAAAAACATCTTTATCAGTCTTCACGAAAAGCACGAATTAATGACAATAATAATACAAAAAAATATTGGTAGTGACAAAGAAAACAGATAGCTTATTTATCAAATATTTTTTCAATTACTAAAATATTGACTTGCACGTAATTTTGTGTCGAAACAGTAAATTACTAGTATTGAATATTCTATTTGATGGAAAATGTTAAATGAACAAGTTATATAAGCAAATCATATAAGGATATTATCCTTTAGTATAATCATACTATATTTTATAAAATAATTATTTTCCCCCAAAATTTAGAAAATCAACCTTTTTTACATTATAATAATCTTATTTTAAGTAATAAGTAATAAATATAGGAGTAAAAGCTCATCATAAGGAATATCTATAACATCGAAACAATGGAAAAGAAATAAAAACTGAATTTATAATCAAAATATTGAGAACCACTGTTCGACACAGGTACTTTAAATAGTAAGGACGTCCCTCTATGTGAAAACGTTCGATGCTCCAACAGATCTATCTCGAATATGAAATACAGTGATTCGTGTGCATATGTCAAAATTTTGTTGTAGTTTATCACGATTAGTTATCATCTGTGCGGAATAACAATAACTGTTTAATAAAAACTTATACGCAGGACTTTTATGGACTATGCAGGAATTTCCTTATGTGTTATCAGAGTACGAGGAAATAAATCCTCTTCTTTATAAGCCTATCAATTCAACTCAACGAATCAAGGTATTTCTTTAATGCTAAGAAATAATTCTTATGCAACAATAACACATTGTGTAAGAGACGTTATCTCCTCTCACAATATTCGTGATGCTTTTATTGATTATACTTCTGTTGACCCACTATACTTATGCATACACCCGTTTAATTTATTGTTCGATAACGCGCATAGTATTATATTAGATTACTATTTGAAATTGCGTAAATAAAACGTGTCCAACTTCAAAATTTACTTGTCATTCATAATTTTCTATATGACAAATTCTAATTATAATAAAACTGAATCAAAATAAGTATTTTTTTGCAAAATATTATAATAATTTTATAGTAACTGGATTCAAATGAAATATACAAATATTTCCTTATCATTTCTATTAAATAATATGTCATGCTTTAAAAATAAAATTTGAAAATAATTTGTAACTTGCTAATATTTATTTTATTATATTCCAGTATACATGTTTCAATATATCCCCCAGCTATATTATATTGGGTTCAACTAGTGGCAGTCTCTACTTATTCTCAAGGAAACCATGCTCCTTCATACAATTGATTCCCCTATCGGTACTTAAATTTTCTTTAATTTTCTACAGTAAGAAGTTAAATAATTTCTTATTAATTCTATGTAAGAAATTACTAAAAAAAATAATTTTTAATTGATATGTCTGTAACAGGAAGGGATAGTATCTCGTATTCTTATATCCCCCGATGAGAAAACAATAGCCTTGACAACAACTCGAGGTGTAATTTGTTTAGTAGCACTGAAACCAGTGCTAAAATTGATAGCCATTTCAACAGAATATGTTCGCAAAAATATTAACAGTCTTTGTTGGAATGATAATAGCTGTGAAATTTATGTTGGAGATGAAAATGGACGGGTTTCTGTTATTGTGCTATCTATTTTTACGGTAAGATATTATTCTCATATTTGAAGAATTTGTAACATCTATTTGTGAATAGATGTATAAAATTATAATAATGTATAATGTATAAAATAACACATTTTTTATGTGTTATATAACTAAATTATCAAAATCTGTAAATATGTTTTGAAAAAAATTAAAGAAAAATGTTAAATATATAGGCATTTCTAAATTTTTATTTGTGTAATGTTCCAGGTTAATGGTATCTTTCAAGCACCAGCCTGTACCCTAATGAATTTAGATTCGGCCATTGTGCAACTTACTTTTTCATCACCTTTCTTATTGGTGTCAACATTGACTCGATGTTACATATGTGATACAATACAAGAACAATATAAGCAAGTCGGAAATAAAGCACGGAATGGAGAATTTGGTGCTTGTTTTTATAAAATATACCCTACAGAAAATAAGAGTGCTCCAATTGACCAAAAAGAAGGAAAGTTAGTCAATAAAAAAGGTTTTTTTAATTTCATTGCTGAGTCTAGTAGTAAGGTGCAAGAGGAAAATTTTCCTCAAATCTTTTGTTCTCGACCAGGATCTAGACTTTGGGAAGTAGCTGCAAATGGAACTGTGATAAAAACTCATCAGTTTAAAGAAGCACTTGCGATTGCACCTGCAACAATATGTAAACCAAATATTAGAAAATCCAATTATCAAAAGAACATAGAACAAACTTGGTTGCCACAGTCTATTAATTTCTCCCATCTATTTGTTATAGCAAAGAAGTATTTATTTTCGTATACTTCTACTGGCCTATATATCATTGATCCTATAACTGCAACTGTAGTGCTATGGAATAATGAATTTTCAAATATAAGTTTTGTAGAAACTATAGAGAACAAGATATATTTGATGACTTCTAGTGGGGAATTCCACTGTTTAGTTTTATGTTCCTTAGATTCTTTAATATTACAACTATATAATAAGAAGAAATATTATGAGTGTTTAGAAATATGCCTCATGTATAAAGTACAATTAAAGAAAATAGTAAATAATACTAAGATTAACAATATTTGTGATATAGAAAATAAGTTGCAAATATTTAGAGATGACGAGTTATCAACGTTATTGCATCCTTTAATAAATTTATTGGAATCTAATTTAAAGATAACTCCAAAAAAATTGGATTCGGGAATCGTAGTCGTTAATTATGGAAATTCGAGTCTAAAAGGCGAGGAAAATTGTATATTTCATTCAGTATCTCATTGTTCTCTGCAAAATAATGAAAACCTTTTTGAAACCGAATTAGAGGCAGGGAAAGAAACATCAACCAGTTTATTAGATGATTTTGATAATAAAGTGATACAGGATGAAGATACAAATTGCAATACAGCAAAAGAGATAGTAGAAGCACAAGATGAGGAGTTATCAGTAACCAAAGAAGAACTGAATTCAAATAAAAATGTAACACATAAAATACAAGTAGATCTGGAAGCTATATATGCATTAGTCAGTAATATTAAGTCTTCAATGGATGAAGAAGAATTAGAAAAAATAATTTTGGATATAGATTGGAAAATGAATGTTATTAAAGACTCATATGAAAACTTAGTTGAATTAAAAAATTACTTATATGAAGTATTAAGAAGTGTAGAACTATATTATTTTAATGCTCTACTAGAAAATATTTCAATACAACTGATACAATCTACAGATAATGAAAATATTATTAAACAAATATTGAAAGCTTTTATTAATGTGAATGCTCAAAATTGCAGAAGATGTACCTGTAGTAATCCATACCCAACTAATGAAGTAACAGAACCAAAGTTCCTGGGGTTTGGTACAGCCCTTCTTAAAAAAATGTTAAATGAAAATAAGGAAGAATGTATAAATTTATGTAACAAAGTACCTTACATGTGGCGAGATTATTTGCCGCTATACACGGAACGACATGGTATACTGATGAATGATATACTGCGTCAATGTCTTCAAACTAGAGATAGTATTGTATTTTCCATTCTTTTACCTTTATTGGATGGAAACCACTGGAAGATTGTAGCAACATATGCAAAAGAAATACAAGAGGGACAGTGTTTGTTCTGTGGAAAGTCTATAAGAAAGGGAAATCGCGAAGAATCGATAAACTGGACTGTTGTGATATATGAAATCATGAAAAGACAGGGACCTGACATTGCCATGACACTACTAATAAAGTTAGAGAAAGCTATTCCTAATGTACCTATTGATATAAGGTTAGTTTTATTTTTCTAGATATTTAAATATAAAACGATTGCAAAATATTTGATTATGGATGTTTTTATATTGATTTTAATTTGTTACAGTATATTTCAATCATTAATATTTACAAAATTAATATATCGACATGGAATGAAGTGTACTATAAATTTTAACAAAAGTAATCTGGAATCATCTCAATATAATACAATATGTTCTACACAGGTAATTGTTATTTTCGAGTTTTAATGAAAAAAATATGTTGAAAGTGAATTCTAATTCAATTAACCATTATACTTATTCTCTATAAAAAAAATTCGAATTTTATTATCTTTCTTTTCATTTTAATTAAATAAAAAAAAAAACTGTCAAAATTTAAGTATTACCATTTTAAGCAAAAGATAAATATAAGATGCATAACAATATGCATTTTAAACCACAGTAATTTTAACTAATTTGCGAATTTCCTCTATATTTTAAATTCTAAACTGTCCAATAATTATACGAATACGTCATATTTTTTCAGATTCAAAATCAATTGGTTAAAGTTCTTGAAAAAGATTTAAGTCAACCAATTAATAAAAATATTTTCGAGAATGGACCGCATCATTGGGGGATGCATTATCAGAACAAATTATCTACATGTCCTTGCTGCACATTGTCCCTTCAAACACCGGTTCTATTAGGTAACAATGGAATAGCAATATTTGACTGCGGTCACGCTTATCATGTAAATTGTATAATAGAAAAGAAACTTACAGCCTGTACCCTTCATTCCTAATTATACATGTACGAACATAAATAAATCTAGTTACAAAGATACTGACGTGTGAGTATCTTTGTTAAAATGATTTTTCAAAAGGTAAAGTTGGAAACTATATATCTAGTCTTTAAAAAATTTGTCTGTATGTGCTTCTGTAAGCATAATTATAAATTTATTGTCGAAATACAAATTGTTATCACAGATAAATCTTACGACTTAACAATGAAATTAAAATTAAACTAAATCATCTTTGGTCAGAATGTAGAAGTTTTGTCAAGTATAACTTTGTTTATATAGAAAAATGATAAAAATTACAATAAAGACTAGTATTTGCATATTAGAAATACATGGACAGAAACTAAGTGAAGTTCTTATATAGTAAATAAAATTATATTTCTTAATTTATAACAAAATTAAAATAATTTTACGAATTAAATAATTCACCATTTTCATCAACTGTCACGTTTTTAAAAATTTAGTTCGACTTTAGAAAATAATATATTATTTTATATTTGAATATGTATCGTAATTTGTACCTTTGACGATCAATTATATATGCAATATAATTAAAAGATTCTAATTGCAGTTCAACACTTACCTTATTTAACATATTTATTATTTAATTCGAAAAAATTTATACAGTATGAGGCATTCGAAATGTATGCAATCTAAATGATGATACGAATTATTGTTTCAAAGGACTTGTTTTTTTCTATCCTAGCAGTCTTAAACACTTTTTTGAACTTTATAAAATTAAAAATGGGAAATGATTACTCTTGCATAGATTAAATAAAATAAAATCAGTCTTACAACACATTTCCCCCAAAAAATACAAAATACGAAATCAAAGGTTTATATTATTTGAGCATTCATTATATACTTTGAGCGGCGATCATAATAGCATCATATGTACAGGAAAATTATTTTCTTTTATTATTACATTAGTTACTTGGTCATTAATGACGAACTTTGGCCTATATTTCGTTTATATTACTACACTACTTCATTTCCTAATAATTGACTAATTATTTTTCAGTACAAACCATATCAATACCCTCCTGATACAATTATGATTCCTTGTTTATATTTTTTGATATTATATATTATTTTTTATGTCAAACCTACTTATTCTTGTACCTGATCAAACATATATTATTGAATTATAAATAATTTCATATCTGCTATTGAAAAATAAAATATGTAAATAAAGAATAAACATAAATTGAAGTAGACAAAATATTTTCAATTCAAATAATAAAAAAAATTCTGCCTAGCAATATTTAAATAATCAAAATAATACGCTAATTATACTTTTATATCTGATACGTATTTTCGTTTACCGAATAAAAGCAGAAAAACAGAGGGTGCATTATAAGTTCAATCGCTCGAGAACGAATAAATGGAGCGACTTTAATTACACATAACCTCGACCCAAAAAGTCGTCGGATATATATATTTACTTCACCGTAATCGCTATCGTAATTCAAAAAAGAAATAAAATATAGCAAACAGAGGAAATGAATTGAACCGTTTTAAGAATTTATGTTGAAACTAACGTGATTTAAAATTCCGAGATACTGAAAGATTTTTTTGGCTAAATAATCCTAATTTGCATTTTCAACCGTATAAATGTTTCAAACGTTGAAGTATCGGTAGTATGCAGAGAAAAATGACTTTTTTTACGTTTTCCTCTGACTATTACACAAGTCTTTTGAAAGTAAAAATAACGAGTTTGTAAAGAAGTAAACGATAAAAATGTTTTAGATTTGGTAAAGATGCCTCAATCTGCATAACGTGATTTAAAATTTCTTATCCTACGGTAACGAGCCAAAATATTGTTGAATATTTCGAATTACAATGAAAAACGTAATTTGTTGTTTATAACAAATGTAAATGCATACTTTTCTCTTTCCACGCTGAATAAATTTGTCACGCAAAAAGTGTAATTCTGTTTTCAATTTGAAAGCACATTTATATCGATCAATACATTACGGTATTGGAGTATCGATTTTTGTCAAGTGCGATCATAATTGACTAGATAGGTAACAACTTCTTTTGTCACGCAATACTTAAACCTATTATAATGTTACAACTTCGATAATGATTTATAGTTTTTGGTGTGTGCAAAATACAATGCAACGAATCTAATGCAAATCAGAAATATTTCCTTTTTCAAATATTTGTATATAATATAAAATATGAATTATACTTATTTTCCTTATCATTTNTGTATTTATATATTTTATACACATATATATTTGTATATCGATTGTATCGATTTATTGTAATATACTACTTTTATATATTGCGTAAAATTTTGCAAAGTATTTTCTCATTTTCTTTTTTATAACATAAATAAAATAATAATTGCTATAATTGCATAGAATGCAATTAATCTTAATTGGTGAATAATCGTTACGTCTCATAAAAACATTTTGTACAAAGTATTCGACTTAAAAGCGCATAAGGAACGGTACTAAATTTTTCGTAACGATCTGTTATAAATTTCGAATTTAAAAATCGAAAAGATTGTTCGATTTGACAAAGGCACAAGTGACTAGAATTCGTAAAATTCGTGTCTCGAAAATACAAAACGGCAAATTTACCGATATATAACGAAGCACACAAAAAATTTCGATCTCAATAGATCGTACAATATTTCTTTATAATTACTATTCATCATCAACGTGAAACGATGCTCAAATTTCAGTTTTTCATTCATTTTATCTTTTACCTTTAAGCATCAATTCTAGATGAAATTTGAACATTCGTAAAATCTAGTTTCGAGGATTCGTAGAAACTAGCATGTTAATTAAAAATTTTAAATGCAATAATTCGAAATAAACAAATTCATCATTTCCTTCTTTCGATATTACAGAAATTAAATTATACGTTCCGAACAAGTTTGTTCTTCGTCTTCGAAATATTTAACATATTAGTTAACTTGAATTCTCGAATGTAACTTCGATTTTGTTAGGTCTAATTGTTCCTGCTTATACAATTAAAGCAATTAATTACTTGGTACACTATATTCAGGAGGACCAGGGTAACATATAGATGTTTAAACAAAATTTTAGCTCGTGTATCGTCTGAAAGTACAAATATGTATATATAAATGTACTCTATTGATAAACACAATGTGATCCAGCAGGTATCGAGTTCTGAAGCTGTATTCTGTGATATATACACTTACCCCTTAACTCCATACACATTTCTCCAGGCAATCTCTATTTCTGACTTAATAAAATATGAACTGGTTTAAATAGTACGTTATACAACAAAATCACATGCTGTATATATATATACATATATATACTCTTATGTATATATATATGTATATATATATGCGTAAGGAAATAATCGTAACGAGCAATTATTGTGCAAAGGGCGCCATGCGCGGCACGTTTGGAAAGTAAACTATGTCTACTAAATATGCGTATTATATTTCATTGTTTGGCGAATTTAAATAAATTATGATTATTAGTAAGCGACTTATTCCTACCATTTGTCTTTTATTATCTTTTCTTTCATTGCTTTCCTATTTCAAAAACAAAAGCTTGTATATAATGTTAACATAGGATAGATTTGTTTCATTTTCAATTTTCTGCTTTATAAACAAGAATCAGAATAATGAATATCTGATTCCTTTTTTTTGGAACTTTTCGATATTATGTGTACATTTTAATATTTCTTTAGCGTTTTTGCGAGATCACAGAAGAAAGTTCGTGGTGTATACATAATATATTTTATACCTTTATTATTTTTACTTTTTTTTTTTTGGTTGCTTGCATTTTTCTAAGTACTCTAGAAAGTTTATAAACGTTGGTAATTTAACGGAACTGTATAATTTCACAAAGAGTATAAAAACGTCTACCGATTTTGAAAATTTCAGTGCATTGAAAAATTGTAAGTTTTATAATATATTTATTTATA
>NIJG01000019.1:1170283-1182242 GCA_002201625.1 Euglossa dilemma | reverse complement strand
CAAGACGGTTCGTAAATTTTTTCGAAATATTTCCGTGTATTGGTTCACGTGTAACTGGTTTAACTAGAAATGTACCAAAAAGATTTCGATTGGACGTATAGTATTACTTACCTTAATTTTGCGAAACGTATTACGAAGAAGTAACAGTTTGTTGTCAAAGAGAACCGTGAACGATAAGAGGATAATGGGAGAGTTCGTTAAAGAAGCAGATGCACCAACTCGTTTTACCGCGTAACTATACCTGAGGTATGTTCTTGAGCGACTGAAGATTAAACGCCGCGCTATCGAGGCATGTGCTTCTTTATCCCTACCATTTGATTCTTAAACCTGACGCGATTGAAACCAGTCACTGCGCATGCGCCTTCCAGCCGCGGTTAGCCTTTGTGGATAAACAACTTTGTCCCTTAATTCGGAATCGAATTTGTCAGCGAGCTTTCAGCTTTTCCTTTTTTTCTTTCGCGAAGTAAACAGCGTGATACTTTGATCGTTTGCGGATGAGAAACGAAATTAACGATATACTCGATACTATGCGATTAAAAATTTGACAGCGAGCTTTAAGCTTTTCCTTTTCTGCTTTCTTGAGAAACGCGAAGTAAACAGCGTGATACTTTGATCCTTTGCTTATGAGAAACGAAGCTAACGGTACATTCGATATTAAATGATTGAAAATAAACAAAATAAAAATAACAAATCAAAGGAAATTTTACGGATTAAAAAATATATGCGACGTCGATGACAATGCTAAAATTATTTTTCGCTATATTCCGGTGCAGCTTTGGTTCTGAAAAATTAAAAAACTTCCATGTATGTTGAGACATTCATCCCCAAAGGGTTAAAAAGAAAGATATTACCATGTTAAATTTATCGCGAGCTTTTTTTTAGTAATTTTTTAAAAATAGTAAACGCGTTCTTGTACTTTTCGAAAATTTTAAAATAGTAACGAAAATTAATTTTTAATAAGAATAAGATTCGTAAGTATGAGTAGATATATTTTTCGCCAAATTGGAAAATATTGCCTAAAGAAAAGTTACATCATTTTTATTATATTTCAGGGTTTCAAATATTCGTATGATGAAAGTATATGTATTTTTCATTAAATATACCGTAAGAGAAGAAGAAATAAGATGTTATTAAGAAACGTGAGTATAGATTATAACAAAATAATACCCTACTTTTTTGAAAAATTGCTTCCGGGAAAACACAGTGTAAGTACAGAGAAAGATACTGAAATGTTAGAAGAGAAATACATTTTTGGAAAAAAAAAGAAACGTTTTTGATGTCATCTACTTACATAGAAAGGTAGATCCTTGGCTCCTTTATTGGATATACACGATTTCGCAACCCACGCACCCTAACAACGTTCTTCGTTTTCATCCTCGATTCTTTTGGCCTTGTATCCTCTGTACTCAGGGTCATCTAAAATTAGGGGCTCACGTTATCGTTAAGATTGTCGACATATAGAAGTGAATGTAAAACCAACTTCCGCTTTACAATTTAAAAAAAAAAAGAAAAATGAATTCATACAGTATAGACTAATTGCAATGGAAATAAACAGGTGGTGTTTTTTGCCATTTTGTTTTGGCGTGTCACTTGCTAAAAAAAACGTAATCACGATCAGATATACTAAACAGGTGTTAATAATATATCATACCATGTTTGTCATCCTCGAGGAGGGTAAGATTTATTAAGATTTTTATTTTCTTTTATTAATAATCAGATATTTAATCTTAGCGTGCAAGATTTATTAAGATTTTTATTTTCTAAGATAAATGTATTAACGACTAATTTTCATACTGCTTATATTTTCCAAATTTCATATTAGTAGTCGAAATCATAATTGAATTCCGAAACATTTAGGTGTAATTATTGTGGTATTAAATTATCCGAAATGTTTCAACGCTTATTCAGAATTTTACACTCAATTAATGCGTGGAGCGACGAGAAACATACATTGGCTGGTTGTTAGAAGCAGAACGACTATGAATGCTGGCTGACACTTGATCGTTCCCCTCTCCATGGCCATGCTGACATCACGATGCAGACAGAACTGGTCAGCAAAAGCTGTTCTTGCAAGTTAGTCCTCTATATGACAGACCGTGTTCGCCAAGGGATTCACGTTTTCTTTGTATCGTTGCATCAGGTAGAATTTTTATCTTCATTCATAGAAAGTGTGTAGTGACGCCATGTTCATCTCGTGATCTAACCAAATTATCTAAATTAAACTTAATCTGCCAGCATAAAGTGGGCCTCGACGATCAAGAATCGAAGGTGGGCCAGTCGTTATATGGACCACGTAACTTTTTAATGTCATATTCACACGTGAGAACGTATTAAACGACATATAAAATGGTATAATATACCATTGCTATATTAATGATAAATTCCATTGAAAATGAATAATTGAAACTGACGTGTGAGCAATTAAAATTAATTTGCCATTAATTTAATATCGTTAGTACAAGATAAGAATAAATTTTTAATGTCATATTCACACGTGAGAACGCGTTAAACAGTATAAAAAATGGTATAATATACCATTGTTAAATTAATAATAAATTTCATTGAAAATGAATAATTGCAACTGACGTATGAGCAATTAAAATTAATTTTAATTATTAGATATATTAGATATAAAAATTCTGGCTTTTATCTTACTACTTAATTAATAGTCAATTATTAAAGTACGCGTTATTAAATTTTATAAATTAATAGTTTAGTGAATTATGCTTTGATTCTTAATTTTTCGCGCGCAAAATTAGCGATTACCTTTGTGCGTTATTTCACAATGGCATTTCACGTTCCATCGTTGATAGTTCGTTAGTTCGAAGTTCGTTATACTAATTTCACTGCGATTGCAATGATTGTTCAAAGTAATTCAACAACACCATTGTCAACGTTGCTCATTTGAGTGAATTTGAAGCAATGCTAATGACAGGAAACACATCCGGGCAGTACATTCGCTTCCATGCATGATAAATATGTGTCTCGTGTTTTAGGGAACGAGCATCGATTTTCAAACCAGCACGATAAACAATATACACCGAGACAAAAATATGCTGGACCAACTTAAATGAAAAATTTCATATTGTCTAATTTCTACCATCGTGTAAATTAACTTAAATCGATTTTCGTCGTTGATACACGATGATTCATCATCTCGCGTTACAATACTACTCGATAAAAACTCATTATCACGCGAGTAAAAATATTTCGTTGATTCACCGTTAAAAGATTGAAATATAAACGAAAATTATAATATTAAAAATTCATCTCTATTGTTTTATATCGCTACATTATATAAGTAATGTATATTTGTCACTTTTTCTCCTTTGTTCTTTAAAATTACTTAAAACTAAAACTTCTTAAATGCAGGCTGTTCAAAAGATTTTTTGCAATATGATATTTCTATCAGCTCCGGTAAAGCAAACTACAATGATGTCATTGTTGGAATACTATCATGGTGGTTTACACTTATTTCACATGGAGTACCCGACACACTTCGCGCAGTGCTCTGTTTAGTTCCTTGTAACTTGCATCGTGTGCAAAATTTCTCAGTGCTTATATATTTTATAAATCGTAGTAGCAGCTTTTTCCGAAAAATTTTGATATATCAGAGTGATCCCATAAGTTTTGCGACGCTGTTTACATTTTTTGTCGCGTTTCATGATAGTAAAGCGATAAACAGGTATAATAACTAAGGTGTGATGGTTCTGTCGCAACGACAAAAACTACTACGTTTTTTCTTAATGTTTAAAGATTTATTCGACGTATAATTTTAAGTAGAAAAGTAAAAAACGGCACGAACTTATCGGATCACCTAATATTATCCTTTTCTTAACGATCGCGCTAATTATTTCATAAATATCGTCTTCTCGAGGTATAAACGTTTCATCTTCAGCTAGAAAATCAGAAATATACCGTTAAATGCAATACTATTCTCCATTTCACGCCTTGTCTATGCTCTATAGATAAAAATCCTTTCGAGTTCGATGCGAAATCAAAATCTTAAATGATAATACCTATTAATGAAAAATATCAACTTCGGTAGACACGTTAACGAGATATTTTAAACTTTTCACTAACACTAAACGTACCGATCTTTTGCACCTGCCTATTCTTGCCATGAGTATAATTACCAGTATTTAAAGAATTTTTCGCCATAAAACCTAAGTTAAGAGAAAAACGAAAAGCGAGAAATTGAATAATCGGATGATAATAAGAATTTCCGAAAAGTCAAGAAAGCGAAAGAAATAAGCAAAAATATTACTAATAATTTTAAAGTCAATTTTTAAAAGGGTCATTTCACCCTGCTTGCTACGTTTAGTGTTAATAACGTTCGTATCTACGTATTTTCAGATACAAACATGGATCCTGAAGGCGAGAAGATGCAGATGCTGCACGGTTACAATCAAAATTCTGCAAAATCCCAAATGATATATAAATTTCTCTTGGACTATCTACGAACAAAGGACATTAGACACTTCAAGCGTGTGATAGAAGATAGTTTAAAGAAACAACCACCGGTTATCGACGTGAACTACGCCTATCCGAATCAGTCTTACGAGACCTGCTTGGATATCGCGTGCAAGAACGGTCTTCCAGAGTTCGCCAAGTTCCTGTTGGAGAAAGGTGCGACGTTGAACAGAGTTAACAAAGCTCACAACCGAGGACCGATCCACTTCGCGGTCGACTATGGCCACAGAGATGTCCTCGGAGTGCTTTTAGACGAACCTACGATAAATCCAAACCTAGAAGCTGGTCAACAAACAGCTCTGCACATAGCTGTGAAGAAGAACGACGAGGAGGCTGCGTCGTTGCTGTTAGAAAAAGGAGCCAGCCCTAACATCCCCGATAACAGAGGCCGGACTGCTTTGCACATGGCAGCCATAAAATCTCGAAGAAACATGGTGAATCTGATTCTACAGAAAACCAAGATTTTGGACTTGGACACCTATAGAGATTACAACGATCAAACTGCTAGAGAAGCTTTGCAAGAGAACTTACCAGACATTCAGTTGCCACCTGTCGAGAAACGAGGCGTGAACGGCCACGATTTGAAGTATTATTTGAACGCGAATGACGAGAAGAATTTTTTGAAATGTCTTCAAATCGCACAGTCTGACGTGGTGTACAATGTTGCAGAAGATCTGATCGAAATAGCCGTGCAAAAGAACTTGAAGGACGCGGCCACTGCGTTGCTGGAGAACACCAGAGGAATCGGATGCAACTTGGAGAAGGCCGCAAGTTTGGCTGTGCAATTAGGCTCGCCGTACATTCTTCGGCAGATTCTGGATACCGATGTGGAAGTTAAAGACGAATTGTTGTTGAACGCTTGTTTAGAGCTCGGTATGCCAAGCAGAGAAGGGTCAGGGAACATGGACGATCGAGTGGAATGTTTGAAACTGATCCTGCAAAGAGAGGATGTCGACGTTCGATGCACCGATGGTAAGTACTACTTTCAGTTTAATAAACTTTATTTACATCGAATGTAAATAAACTTCTTTGGTTTTTATATCGCAAGAAACGTATCGCATAATAGTCTGCTTCGGCTAGAATGAATTTTTATTCTTAGTACTTATTTCTATTATTTATTCGACTTTTTAGTTGATAGTCGATGAATGAAAAGACTTGAAAATGAAATCACGCGTTTCGATCAGATCTTATTTTTGATCTGATTGTATTTTTATTATATAATTTATATTCAAAGTATATATGGGAAAATAATAATAAATTGGATATGAGATAACATTCTTACTCAATGGAAAAAAGAAATTTCTGAAACTTTTAGTTATTAACCCTTGATGGACGAGAAACGAAGTAATTAAAAATAATAAATAGAGGGAAATTTTTAGAATTAAAAAATACGTATATCATCGATAACAATGCTAAAATTATTTTTCGCTATATTTCAAATCAGCTTTCGCTCTAAAATAATAAAAACACTTCCACGTATAGTACGACATTCGTCCTCAATGTGTTAACAACATCGAAAAACGTAGAAATAGACGATAAATTGCAAATGTGTCTAGTTTAACGATGAATTTGACCAAAAAATAATCGATCCGCAGGTAAAGGAAACACTCCTCTTCATTACGCGGCCAGAGCTGATTGTCGCGAAGCGGTGACTCTGCTTCTCGAAAAAGGAAGCTACATCGGTCACATGAATCACTTTGGCGTTCCACCGGTCGCTGATATTTCCATGTCCACGTTATCTCAGTACTTCGACGATTGCATACAAACAAGAAAAGAGCGAACGAACGAGTACACGCTCGATTTCGATTACAGATGCTTAATGTCTCGCGACGCGTATCACGCAGATCGTCGGAAACGCTTCATGGCGCAGGAGAATCGAGAAATGGACGTGTTCCGATACATCGCCGGTAACAAAAGCTTGAAACACTTGCTGAAGCATCCTCTGTTATCCTCTTTCTTGTACCTCAAATGGCACCGAATAAGATACATCCTGTATCTGAACTTTGCGTTTTACATTCTCTTCTATCTATTCTTAAACTCCTATATCCTGTACAGTACTCGCGCGAGAGTTAGGCAAATATCGAACACATCTACGAACTCGAGCGAACATATCAACGAAGAAGGATCTAATTTCCGTACCCTGCAAGTGTTCACTGGCATCACGATGGTCTGTCTGGCAATCAGAGAAATCCTTCAGTTAGTTTCTTCGCCGTATCACTACATATCGAGCTTGGAGAACTGGCTGGAAATATCGTTGATAACACTCGGATTCATTACTTTAAGCGGCGTGAGCACGCAGGTGGACGCTATAGTGATACTGTTATCCGCCTGGGAATTGGTGATTTTAATCGGCAAGCATCCTAGAATGTCCACCGGCATCGAAATCTTCAAAGCGGTGTCGTTGAACTTCATACGGTTCCTGTTCCTCTACGCGGTTCTCATCCTGGCCTTCGCGCTGGCCTTCTTCACCCTTTTCAAGGACGAGGACGATACAAACTTCCCGGACCCCGGCCATTCGTTGTTCAAGACTATCATCATGGTCACCGGAGAATTCGACGCTAATGACATCCCATTTGTGTCTCATCCCGTTCTTAGTCACCTCGTTTTCATGCTCTTCATTTTCCTTATCGTCATTGTACTGTTTAATTTGCTAAATGGCCTAGCAGTCAGCGATACCGCGGACATACTCGGCAAGGCGGAGCTGATCGGGCTAATTTCCAGGATACAAATCCTTTGTTACATCGAAAATATCGTTATCCCGGCGCCTGTTGTAAGCAGCAGGCACAGTTTGATCTTTTACAGGCTGATGAACGCTTGGTCGTGCAATTTGTTGGCGTTGAGGAAATTCGCGAAGAAGATTCTCCTCTTCCCGACTTATTTGAACGGCGGCAAACTAAGCGTGAAGCAGTACGATAATTTCGAAACGTACAGAAGCAGGAGGTATTTCAAGATAAAATCGAATCAAAGCTCGACGGACAAACCGTTGACCGTGCTCGATATGGATCCACGGATCATTAAACAAGCGAAAGATATTCTGCTGAGAAGAGGCGAGGAATCGACTAGCGAGAAGATGTTCAATAAATTGGAGAATTTGGAGAAGAAATTAGAGATGATAGAGATTATTCTGAAATCCGTCAAGCAGAAGGTTGAGAATAATAATCTCAACGATGAGGAATGCGATGAGAATTGAAACGCTACTAGTTTATTCTTCTTTTGTAATTGGAATACTGAACAATTTACTTTTTTATACCATAGCACCGTGTATATCGTTGTTTGATCTAGTATTAAGTATAGGCCGCATTTCTATAAAAATGTTTTTAATACAAGTATCATAATCCAGGCATTGCAAATTTTTTTTAACACGTTTTATTGTTTAAATGTACAAAATAGCGTTTATTTCGGTAATATACACAATTTTCAGAAAAATTCTCAGAATTTAAATGATTCGAGTGAAATATTCTAAGGTGAATTTCATTTGTCTACGGTGTGAATGTTTTAATACAACGGCAATTTGAAAAGTTCGCGGCCTGACGTTACATGGGACAGATCTAAGTATAATATTATCTGACCGTAAATTGTTCAAATTGTCCTTGTGCGCGTGCGTGTATACAAATGTGCAAAAAATTTCATTTTACGACGTGATATAATCAAAAACTGTAAATACGTCTATTTAATAATTAACCGGAAACATCTTGCATTGTTTTCTCTCTTCCACGGCGTATCAGAATATCGGTATAAAATAAATTGAAGTCTAGCCTAATTAAAAAATAACAAAATATTAAAATACTGGAAATTTCAATTGTTTATTCGTGCAGAAAATGTACAAAATATTCCATAAGATGCACTACTAAAAAGAAGCAAATTTTTTAATTACAATTTTATGCAACGATAATTTATCCCATATTTCCTATATATTTAAGATTATTTCAGATTATTTCAGATTAGTGCTTTGCCTGATAGTACTACATTTTATGGAACAGCTTGTACGGATAAATATTTGAAGATTCTAGGATTAAACTTACCTACAAAAGACGTTAAGAAGTTTTTCATTGTTATTATCACAACCTAGATCACATATTCTGTCTAAAAGACGAATTAATACTTGAGTAAATTTATCATCCAACGACATAATAGTTTCCTCAAAACTGGCTGCATGCTCTTTAGATACATCTCCATCTTCGACCTAATAAATAATAGGAACATACAGCTATTAACTTTATATTCTATTTAAATGAATCTATGGAACCCCTCATAAAACTAAGATTAAAAAGCATACATTGCAAAAAATGAATATAATGTACGTAATGATACCTGAAAGAGATTAATAAAATATACGATTAGACACGAAATTTTGTAAAAATTACTTAAATTTAATATACCTGCGGCTGAAAATAAATACATCGTTTGCTGTAAATATTCACTGTAAATACAAGTTTATAATAAAAAATTGTAGTTCGGAATATAAAATATCATGCTTATATTTTTATGACTTTCAACGATTAGTTAAAGTAATTAGACATGTTATTTGTATTAGAAGAAAAAGTTGTTTAATTAAATAAAATTAATAAAATTAATCAAATAATTATTTATATTAACAACGCTATTGAAAGCTACGAAATTTGAATTGCATGCATCTCGTAAAGGATGAATTTTTAAATAAATATAAAAAATAATTTGTTTCTTTTTAAATTATACATATAATATGCAGTTAATCACATATTATAGAGTTATTATACATCACTTGTGATTCAACAATTATATATTCGTATATAATACAAAATTCACATTCAACATTAACTATTAATGAAGTAAAATCTACTGTTTGTTGTATGAAATACCTTGTCGTATATTCATGTACCAACATTGAACTAAAATAAAAGATATTACAAAGATATATGCAAAAATATATACAATTAATATGGACATGTAGTGAAATTTATGAAACGTCTAATCTTAGTTTCGTTATATATATGTTAATTTTCTAATTTACTTTGTCATTTCATAAAATTTCATGAAATGAATCTATGATATAAATGTATATTAATATTTCACAAATATAATTTCTATTTTAGTAAAATATTTATTCAAGGATTAATAAAACATATTTAATTTTTGCCAATATTTATGAGAAATGTATAAAAATTTTATCAACCTTGTACATAACAAATAACAAAGTAATTCTAACGAAAAAATTCTATTATCGTTATTACTATGATAATATAAATGTTCTTAACGACAACGTTAAAAAGAAATATTAAATTTAGCAGTCAATCTATTAAAAGTCAAATTTAACCATTCCTTTATATTACTTGGAAAATTTTTAATAGGGACGAAAAATTCATATCTAACGATTCCATTGCATTACTACCTGAATGGAAAGATTGAACTCTTTCGATAAATTTAAATTTCATTTATGGTCTATCTATAAATCATGCGAATTTAAATTTTAAACATCATACAAAGATGATCTATAGGACGATTTTTATCGACTAAAAAAGAAAAGCTTCATGATACTATTACTACACAAATGCATGGAAGCAAAGTTATAACTTTGGGGATATACCTCAGAATCATAGACCTCTTCCTGATAGGCACCAATCATGGACGTCAATTCGGCGTCAATGTAGTATGGGCTCATACGCTTAACATTAGTAAAATATTAAAATTTAGTTCACTACTAAATTTTTTTGTTTAGTTTTATGTTTGTTAATACTCTTGGAACATATTAAATCATAACTCTTAAATGTCAATAATTATATGTTAATAATAAACACATCATGCAAATCCATTTTGCGTTTCTAACAATTTCAAGTCTATCACTGTAGCAATAATTTTAATGCATATTGCACAAGACAATCCATGTAATATGATTAGCTTTATTATTTTTGTTCTTAGTAGACCAATTAAAATTTTGTATCATAGATATAATTTAGGAAAATCTTTAACAATTTTAATTAATCTGTTACAACGAAAATAATATGAATGATTATATTAGGTATTATATTATTTATCTTGTATGTACAGTGCAAGTATAAAATTATATGAGTTTTCAATAATAATATTAGATATTCATACATTGGTATATGAAGATCGTAACACTTACCTCCATAAAATTACAAAACTCAATACAAGCAGCACAAATGCCTGTTATACAACCAAGAAGATCAGAATCCGTTAACATGCATTCCTTTAAGTAACTATCTTGCAGATCTTGATGCACACTTAAAACATCATCCACATTACTGACCTATGCATTTAATTTAAACATTTTATTTTATGAAATTTGCAATATAAGTAAACAAAGTTAATTTTCATGTATTTATAAATTAGAATTCAAAAATTTTGATTGATATAAGATATGTTAATTTAAAAATATATGCTTAAGTGTTATAAGACAGCATCATACCTTGCTCATTTTATTTATAAATGTAAGCCAATTTGGTTCTATCACTTCAACCATCATATAATATGCTAAATGTTGAATGCAATCAAGCATTCGTTGTCTTAAAGAAAATGCTTGTCTATATGACATTGCTACATTGTGAGTAAAAGTTTTTGCAATTTTATTGCTTACCCACACTCTAAAAAAGAATGAGAAAGCATTAAATATTTGAATACTATTTAAAACATTCTTAATTTATACAAAAATTGGATGAAAATTCTGAACAGCTTAAGATTAAATCTTAAAATAACCTGCATAAACGTCTTTCGATGTATTTGCAATAAAATAAATGTCTGAATAGCATTTGATAGCAAGCTATTGCTTTCCTGTTCAGTATCAAAGAAACTGGCCATTTTACATCGTAGTTAAACACAAATGCTTCCAAGCCAGTTAAAGTTTTATCAGTCTGAAAACAATACTCTGCAACAAAAGTTTCATTACAAACAGTATCAGTAGATTGGTATACAGTATTGTATATTATAAGAATCAAATAATTTAGAGATATATGATATCTATATTGTATATTGTATAAATACATTAATAAAATGTACCTTTCTCTTCTCTAGTTTGAATAGAAAGTATTCTAAACATTTGAAACTGGAGATCATATGGTAAAAGTTCTGGTTTTAGATCATCCTTGTAAGGATCTGAATCTGCAGTAGACATACGCAGCGCGACTTCAAGAAGAGATGCTAGTCGGTGAATGACAATATCATACATGTTTTTATTTAATTCATTT
Organism: Euglossa dilemma; assembly: GCA_002201625.1. Lineage (NCBI taxonomy): Eukaryota > Metazoa > Arthropoda > Insecta > Hymenoptera > Apidae > Euglossa > Euglossa dilemma. The sequence continues at coordinate 1,170,588 of NIJG01000019.1, read as the reverse complement.
TCACAGAGATTCATAAATTGGACCTGAGATAAAATAGTACTGTATAATATGATAATATATTGAAAAAATATCCTATTGAATAATCTTACCACAAAATCTCCTTGTGCAAGAAGAAAATAATTTTTTACGCTACGTAGTCGACCCATTAAATCATTTTCATGAATAAGAACTTCTAATAAGGTCTTTGCAGCTTCAGAATATGCCCTATCAATGGCAACTATATACTTTTGTCCTTGATGTTGATAAATTAAAGGTTCTTGTTTTCCCCATTGAACTGTTTTACCTATATATATATATATATAATA
>NIJG01000019.1:1143700-1170168 GCA_002201625.1 Euglossa dilemma | reverse complement strand
ATATATATATATATAATATAATATACAATTGTATTAAAACATTTGGTTTTTTCCAAGTATGAAATATGGTAGTATTGTATGGTAAGTATTACATACCACATTGCCTAATTACATTAAAATATTTTCCAGTTCTTAAAATTGTTTGTGCATGTTCATTAAGGAATGTGGGTGTTCTTTCTGGTCTCATAGTATATCTTTTTTCCCAATAATCTGCAGAATAATCTATAGGTAATTCCTCTCTATGAATCAATTCATTATCTTCCACAAAAAACTAAAATTCACGATAAAATTTATTAATTTATTTAAAATGAAACAAATATGTTAAATTATTATTCTATTTTTACCTCTTCATATGGATCGCATATTACTCCCTTATATACCCATTTTTCTAATATTTGCATATATGGAACACTTGCTGTTTGTATAAGAAACAAACATAATTCTTTAAACTTTGCTTCTCCACTAATGTTATTTGCTTGCTCATGCAAAAGGCTAAGTACCTTTCCACCTTTTGCATTTGCCTAAAATAAAATACTTTCATATATATTAATTCATTGTGCTTGATCATAAAAAAATATAAAGAAAATATTAGAACTGACTTTACATATAGTTGATGTAATTTGAAAAAGAATAGACATTGCAATCATGGTTGGTTGAATATAAAACCACAATTTTTGTAAATTTAATTTGCCTCTTACATGTTCCATTTCCAATTGTACAACAAATAACTAAAATATTTTAAACACTGAATTAGTTCATACTTCATAAATAACTTAACTATAATCTTCTTGGAATAAATGATTTTAAGCAAAGATCATATTAATATCATATTATTATACTTACTAAATAATCTTTCAATAAACTTTTTATAGCTCCTCTTAAAGCATGATTTACTTGACCATCTTTTGGTGAAACTTTTTCTTCAACAAATCTAGCTGTCATAGAATAGTGAGATGCCAGAGGTAATATTTGTTGAGTCATTTGTTTGTATGATATACCTGAAAATAATAACATTGCAAAAGTTAAGGAGTGAATTATATATTTAATCCATATCAAATTATTATTTTTTTCTTACAAACATCTGGAGATATATTAAACGTTTTCACTGCATATAAACTCACTAATGGTTCAGAAACAATGTAAGTTCCATCTATACCCTTCAAACAATATAAAATATCCCAAAGTAATATAGATTCTTGAGAAACTATTGGTACAACCTCTGCAAACATTTTATCTCTTAATAAATTAATTATATTAATTAAATTAATTTATTATATCAATCTCAAATGATGCTTACTTTGACATGGCATTACATTTGGTTCGTTATAAAAGTCCCATGTTATTCTAGGCCTTTCACCAACCCAGTTATGTTTTATTACAGATGGCTCTGCTTTTTTTGTAATTGCACATACTTGTTTATTTAATTTCTTCTCTCCTTCCACTGCAGCTTTAATCACATTCTTACAAATCTATATTGCACATAATACAATTTAAATTAAAAATAAAATATTATACTTAATAAACACTTCATTATTTTTTAACTGTAAATCTTACAACACTTTTCAATTCACTATACAAATTTTCTTAAATTATTATTTTGGTAATAAGTAAAACCTGTGGTAAGTCTTCTGTAGTGATAGCAGCATTCTTTGTAGAAATTGATGTTAAAGCTGATGCCTCTTTAGCTAAATAACTTTTTAATTCCTTATCTTCAGATATAAGTTCTAATACTTGAATGAATAAACCTAATAAATCTACCCTATAAAAAGAATGTTATTTTAATATTATGTTAATTTTATATGAGACATGAAGTGTTTATGATAACACTAACTTTTTTGCTTTTAATTCTTCATATTTTTGAAGAAACAATTCTGGAACAGGAGAATTTTTTGCCAAATTGCGAATAGAACTTTGAGATGCAACAATAGTTAAAGCACTTGCACTTGTTGGTATTCCTTCTTTTTGTAATTTCTCTACATGTTTTTCTGGTGCAGAAGATGATCTAATGACAAAAGAAATAATAATTAAAATTTAAAATACACCTTTGTATAATTAATAGATTGAACTAAAATTTATGTATTTGTTAATGAAAAATTAATGGAGAAACAATATAATATATTTCATTTCTACTCACCCGAGTAATCCAATTAATTCAACTACTAAATGATGTAATTTAAATTCGCTCATTGTTTCAAATTAGTAAACACATTATATTCTCTTAGAAAATACTTATTTTTTTTGCATCATTATAGCTGTAATTGACAATATCACACTCTTTAACATATTTAAATATGTTTAATAAAAAAATATTTCACTAAACATTTTATATATTTGTTTATCTTCAATATTATTGTAATTGATTGAGTATATTAAGTTAGGTTAAATACGAAAGAATATGAATTAAAAGAAAATGTCAATAGATTTTCAACTTTAAGTAGGTTATTAATAAATTTACAAAATATATATACTTATACATATATGCTATAATTGAAATAAATTACAAATATAACGATATCTAAAGGAGATATATTTTGAATTAACTTTTTTTATTCCTAGTAGATTTATATACCTAATTTAATAACATATTAATCTTACATCGTTTATTTTAAATGAATAACATATATAAATTATAAATAATAATTGTTACAATTATTAATTGTTGTATTTTAATATTGTATGTCATGTTATTATACATCAAGGTTATGAATCTGCATTATCCTCAATTGAGTTACTATCTGGAGGAGTAAGAAACATCATTCCATAAAATAAAGATTCTTCCTCGTGAAGAATAGTTGTTTCATTTATAGGCGACGGTAAAATATTTGTGTGCAATTTTGAAGTCACTTGAAAAATATATTTACTAGCAGGAATTCTAAAATTGAACAAGAATTTTATGTTGCAAGTAAAATTATTTGATATACATTATTAACATTTGCTGTCCAAAGTAACATAGTATGTTACTATGAAATATTAATTTTATTCTTTTAAAATACACCTGAAATTTGTATTTAAAATATTAGAAGAAAACATATTTTTATGTTGCAGAGTACTTTCATCATTAATATTTGTTGATGTCTTTTCTCTCACAGAATTATTAATGTCATTAAGTTGCATAATATTTGTATCATTTAATGACTGCACAGGATTTGTATAATTTATATCATTTTTAAATCTTTTAATCACAGTTTGAGTCTCTTTATCAATTATAGGTCTTTTTTTTCCTAATAAATTAGTATTCTGATAATTGATAGATGGTTTATAATTTTCTTTAGAATGCCTAAATTCATAAAAACAATTAAAAATAATTATTAAAATGCATAAAATATGGTGCAATAGAATTTTCCTTACGAGAAATATTTTTTATCAACTGCAGATTTTATTTTTTTGAAAAATTTGTCATCATCATCATCATCTGTACTTATAGTTACAGTTGAAGCATTTGGTTTTTTTGTTAAATTTTGTCTTATAATATTATCAGAGCATATAATTCCTATAACCAAGCATGAAAATGAAATTTAATTTTATGATATAAAATTAAATATAAACAATTAATAATTAAAATACAAAATATGTATTGAGATTTTAATTACTCGAGCTAAATTTTTTTAAATCCATTATATAATTCTGTTTCTTAGTTATAGTGGTATTAGTATATATCTTATATCTATTTAAGGTCTGGATAGATGATTTTGAATTGTTCAAATTTATAGGTGTTTTGCATTTTTCCATTGTTGATTCCTATTTTTTTAACGTTATATTTAACATGTAAAATTATTATTAATATGGCTTTAGTAACTATATTATTTACATCATAAACGTAATCTTTATATTAAAAATAAAATAGTACATAGTACTCTTAATTAAGTATAGTAACATCTAATAATATAATGATTTTAATGTATCTATATATTTATACGTGTATGAGTAAAGTTATACATATATTATAATATATAAAAATATTTTGTTTTACATATATTTTCGTTCGTACAATAAAATAATATTTTTAAGAAAAATGTAATAAAATAAAATAGTAAAATAAAATATTTAAAATTAATTTGCATTTTTTGATAAAAGACCATATTGTATATGCGCAATTGAACATATAAAAGAATAAATTGCTATTTGCACCAGGCAACAAATGAATATCATTTATTTTTTTACTTTGTTGCCTGTTTCATTAAAATTTAATAAAATGTGAAAATGTGAATTCGTACAAGTATAATCACTGACTCAACGTTCACAATTATATTTGAAATGCACTCAATAGCTAATCAACATACAAGTAATTTCTTGTAGGTTAGCAGAATTTCATCAGACTGGTCAGTGTGCCAGATTAAGAGCATAACCTTTAAGAAGTTTCTAAGTAGATCGAATTATCAAATATACGACGTTTATGCGAATCAAAACTGTGAACGTGGAATGATGCGTTTTATGACAAATTTCAAGATTTTGCCTATTTTTCGGCATCGTGTGACAAACGTTCGATCATTTTGTAAAAATCATCGACCGGATTATGAAGAGTTGTCGATGTACATACGACCACAGTTTAGAAGAATAAAACTCAATGAACATTATGGACCGTTTGTCAGAAATATCCAGAGTCGTCGTCAGATTGCGGCTATTATTTCCATTAGATCGTTTGCTACCAAACGATTCAGCGATAAAGATCCCTCCAAGTAAATTTCTTTATTTCATTTTAAATCTATTGTTCTAAATTTTCTAATATTATATTTACATTAACAATAAAATATATTTACATTCTAGATTTAAATAATTCCTAAATATTAAGTCTAATTTTTATATACTTATGATTTAGAGAAAAGTTTTTCTAATATTTGCAACATGCTACATTGTTTAAAATGAATTTTGTAAATAAAATTATACTTTATTTAATAGTGGAAGCAATGAAGATGATATTGGAGATCCAGCTTCATTACCAGCCACGGTTGTTGTGCCAGAAGTTTGGCCCCATGTTCCTGTTATAGCAATTAATAGAAATCCAGTATTTCCAAGATTTATAAAACTTATAGAACTTAGTAATCCAGTTCTTATGGATTTAATTCGTAGAAAGGTCAAACTAAATCAACCATATGTTGGAATTTTTTTAAAGAAAACAGAAGAGTAAGTGTTATAAAGATCTCATTTAGTCAATAATAATAAACATAATTTTAATGCTTGAACTTTTGTAGAAATGAAGCAGAAATTGTACAAAATTTAGATGATATTTACTCTGTTGGAACATTTGCACAAATACATGAAGTACAAGATTTAGGAAATCGATTAAGATTGGTAGTAATGGCACATAGAAGGATTAAGATTGTTGGCCAAATTTTAGATGAACTTCCAAAACCTGCTCATGGTAAGTAATAAAATTCAGTTAGACATTTACACATATATTCCATTAATTTTTATGTATTCGAATATTTTGAAGTAAAGAAAAGTAAATGTTAAAATAAAATAATAATATGCAAATAATACATTTTTATATTTTTATTTAAAAGAGATTTTTTTACTTTTTACAATTTTTTTTACTTTTACTTTGTAAATATTTAATTTTTTACATTAGATTATATTGATCCAATTGTATTTTTCCATATATATTTTCAAATAATTTGTAATAATTTGTATATGAATACTGTGATACACAGCAATGAAACTGATGTTTCCTCTATTAAATACAACAATTCACGTCCCTGTAGACGATTCACAAGTTTCTGGTGGCAAGGTGAGTCGTAGGTCATTTATTCGTAAAAATAAAGAAAATAAAGCTGTGGAACCCGAAAAGGTACAAAAAATTGAGGAAATTACTACTCCTGAAAATAAAGCAACAGAAGGAGTACAAGAGAAAGTTGAAGAAAAAGTTACTCCTCCGACAGATTCTACAACTCAAAGTAGTGTTCAACCTTTGTTAATGGCAGAAGTTGTAAATATTACCCATGAGAAATTTAGGCAAACTGAAGAAATTAAGGTAATTACAAAATATATTTATTTGGTTATCCATAAATATATTGCAAAATGATAACATTACCTAGATAAGTTCTTAAAAAGTTTTTTTCTTTCTTCACTTTTATATTTAAATTCTATTACACTACTTTTATGTCATTCTATATTAAAGTCTTTAATCTAATGCGTGCGGACGACTCTCTGCCGATACGCTCAAGAGAAACTGGACGCACTTAGCGCCTGGACGATGTGGCCTGCTCGTTTATTAATGTGTTACTAATGATACTTAGAACAGATATACTAAACAGACCCGTCCTCGCGTCTATTGTTTGTTTCATTATTTGTCTTTCTTTACTGCTATTACTAAGAAACAATACAGTAAAGAAACAATTGCCTCACTTGAAGAAAACCGAAAAAATTGAACAACACATAACATATCCATTGTCCCTGCTTGTGACTCTCACCAGACGCATATATTTTCACATATTATTTCGCCGGACGCATATATGCATCCATAGCATTTTAAGAGTTAATTTAGTTACTAATATGTCATGTCAAATATTTGTAAAAAATTTACTTAATGTATAGGCTTTAACACAAGAATTAATTAAAACAATCCGAGACATAATAAGTATGAATCCATTATATCGCGAGTCTTTGCAACAAATGTTGCATCAAGGACAGCGAGTTGTAGACAATCCAGTTTATCTCAGTGATTTGGGTGCAGCCTTGACAGGAGCAGATGCACAAGAATTGCAACAAGTATTAGAAGAAATGGATGTAAGTGATTATATTTACAGCCAATGTTAAAATTAATCTTTTAATTACTAAGGTAATAATTTACAGATTTTAAAAAGATTAAGATTGTCATTAGCTCTTTTAAAGAAAGAATATGAATTAAGTAAACTTCAACAAAAAATTGGCAGAGAAGTAGAAGAAAAAGTTAAGCAGCAACACAGAAAGTATATCCTCCATGAACAATTAAAAGTTATTAAAAAAGAACTGGGACTTGAGAAAGATGATAAAGATGCTATAGGAGAAAAATATAGAGAACGAATAAGACAGAAAGGAGTTCCAAAAGCAGTGATGGATGTGTTAGAAGAAGAATTAAATAAATTAAATTTCTTAGAGAGTCATAGTAGTGAATTTAAGTATGTATTAATTTTAGAATTTTTGTGTACAAAATTTTTACTTAACATATACAATATAAATAAAATATTACTTTTAATGTAAATAATTTAATTACTTTTTAATTTGATGGTATAATTTTATTTTTAGTGTGACAAGAAATTATTTGGACTGGCTTACATCTATGCCATGGGGTGTAACTAGTTCGGAAAATTTAAATCTTCAACAAGCAATTGAGATATTAGATAAAGACCATTATGGAATGGAGGAGATAAAAAAACGGATTTTAGGTAACTAAATATTTAATAAATTGTTTTGTTTACTAATTACGTAAAATATATATGTATATTTTTTTTTCTTTTTTTTTTTGACGTTAGAATTTATTGCTGTCAGTCAGTTGAAAGGTACAACACAAGGAAAAATATTATGTTTTCACGGACCACCGGGTGTAGGAAAAACATCGATAGCTAAGTCAATTTCTCGTGCACTCAACAGAGAGTATTTCAGATTTAGTGTGGGTGGAATGACAGATGTTGCAGAAATTAAGGGTCATAGAAGAACTTATGTGGGTGCTATGCCTGGCAAAATTATTCAGTGTTTAAAAAAAACCAAAACTGAAAATCCACTAGTTCTTATTGATGAAGTTGATAAAATTGGAAAGTATGTAGATACCGAGTGTTTACACATATTAAATTGTATTTAACTTTGATAAATCAAATTTATAATCATTGTTATCTTTTTTTTTTTTATTAGAGGTCATCAAGGTGATCCAGCTTCTGCTCTGTTAGAAATGTTAGATCCAGAACAAAATGCAAATTTCTTGGATCATTATTTAGACGTTCCTGTCGATTTATCGAAAGTGCTTTTTATTTGTACGGCGAATGTAATTGATACAATTCCGGAACCTTTAAGAGATCGTATGGAAATGATAGACATGTCAGGTTACGTCGCGGAAGAAAAACTTGCGATCGCTAAGCAATATTTAGTGCCACAAGCGATGAATGATTCGGGCTTAACTAATGAGCATGTCAGTATAGACGATAATGCACTTCATTTATTAATCAAGTCCTACTGTCGAGAATCGGGAGTAAGAAGTCTTCAGAAACATATAGAAAAAGTTCATCGAAAAGTAGCGTTCAAAGTTGTTAAGAAAGAAGTAGCAAAAGTGGAGGTAACTGTTGCCAATTTACACGAGTTTGTAGGAAAACCCACGTTCACACATGATAGAATGTATGAAGTTACACCTCCTGGAGTTGTTATGGGTCTTGCATGGACAGCTATGGGAGGCTCTACTCTGTTCATTGAAACAAGAGTGAGGAAACCTTCTAATGACAAAAAATCAGAAGGCACGCTAGAAGTCACTGGTCATTTAGGTGACGTGATGAAAGAATCAATTTATATAGCAATGACAGTTGCGAGAAACTTTTTGACTTTGGAAGATCCATCTAATACTTTCCTAATCGATTCTCATCTACATTTACATGTACCTGAAGGTGCCACACCAAAGGATGGTCCTAGCGCAGGTATCACTATCGCGATAGCATTAATTTCGCTTGCTAAGAATCAATCAATTAGACAAAATGTTGCAATGACTGGTGAGCTTAGTCTCATGGGTAGAGTGCTTCCTGTTGGTGGCATTAAAGAAAAGACGATTGCTGTAAGTTTGAACAAGATAAATACTTCATTAAATCTTTTTGTATCATATGCAAGATGTATAAAAATGATCTCTCTTTAAGGCAAAACGAGTTGGTGTAAACTGTGTAATTCTACCTGAGGAAAATAAGAAAGATTACAATGATCTTCCTAAATACATTACGGATGGTCTGGAAGTTCACTTTGCTTCAACTTTTGAAGATGTATATCGTATATGTTTCGCACCACATCAAGAAACTATTCATCACGAACAACCTATAGATCTTGATATTTCAGCCCCGCAAACCGCACCTCTTTTGGGTAAACATGTCGACTGAATTATTTAAGGATTAAGTACTTACGCATTTTAAAGATTATTTTATGCATGGTCCACTTGAAACAATTAGATAACAGAATAATTGAATCTATTTTGTTTTAATCTATATTGTTTTAAGTAGTATTATTGAAATAAAAGTGTAGAGAACTATTTTATTTCAAGAAAGGAATTAAAAATTTTCAAATTAATTTAATTTCAATGTCAATTTCATTAATGAAATAAATTTTTCATTAAAATCGGAATAAATTAAAGATTATCGAGAAAGGAAATTTAAGTTTTTACTATTGTTAAAATATATTAATATTTTTTTTAATAAACAATTTATGAAAAACGTATTGTATATACAAAATAATATTCTTTGTTACTGTCACATATGGCTATAATATTTCAATATGAATAATAATTGAATTAATGTTTATGATACAATGTAAGTAGGATATGTTTATATGCAGATTTTGTTCTTGCATCATACAGTACTGTTTATTACATAAATGAAAACTATGTATATAATTCATAAAAAATGACAAAGACTAAAAATTTTTAATAAATAAAACAAACTGTTTTCTATAAATATGTACTTGCAAATATCCCCATCTTTTTAAAAATAATTGTGAACATAGGTATACTATTTCTTAAATTATTTATGTAACACATGCAAATGTTTTTAAAAAGTTTTACTTTGCAAAGAAGAAATAATATATTAATTGAACTATTGTACAATTTGTTAAAATAAATAATTACAATAAATCATACAGTTTACAATTTAAAAAAAATAGTAATTAGGCAAATTTTTATATAATCAATGTTTTGTAAGTTGTGTATTAACTTGGAACTTCCATTTTACTTAATCTAATTATAAAATCACAAAGTCTCATTTGCACTTGAATTTCTATTGGATTGTTTGTAACATAAAAACCAGGTACACCAGCTTTTTCCAAAATACTTTGTTGATCAGCTACTTTTTGATCTAATTGTAAAACTAACTTCATATCCATTTCCTTAAGTTCTTCTTTGTGTTTTTTATATAATGTTATTTTCACTGCTGCTCTTGCTTCATCTGCAGTTGCTGATGATAATGATTCTTGCATTTCGATTTTTTGTTGATTTAGTAACTGAAGACGTTGTTGAAAAAGATGCTTCTCTGTAACATGCTGTATCTCCATTAACCCCTTAACTATTTCAAATATTGTGTCATTTAATAGAGAATTAGCTAAACCAGATAACAATTCGTAAGGAAGACGCATTTGATACTTTGCAGGAAGTTCACCAGCCATGTGTTGAAGTTGTTCCACTAAAAAATACAATTTCCTTTGAAGGTCTTGAGGGGTTGGAGTTGTAACATCCATTGTTTCATCGTCAAAAAATACAAAATCTAAACAAAATATAGATTATATACATAAATTAATTTTATTAGATTTATAGAAGAATTTACATATTAGAACATAGAAATAAGGTTAGTTTTAGATTAATTACTTTTTATTAATATTCTAACGAATTCTTTGAAATAATTTTCAAATAAAAATTAGTTAACCAAAAATAAATTTTCATTTAAAAATAAAAATTAAAAGATATATATAAATAGATAATAAATTTCTTGCTTCATTCAGATCTGATTGACATCGGTCAAATTAAGGCATTGTTTACAAAAAACAATTAGTGAACGTTAAATGTAACGTTTATATATCTTATATAATTAAATCATATTAAGTGATAATTTTAAAATAAAACTTCTGACGTTCAGATATTTTTTTAATTAATAAAAAATAAAAATTTCTATTTTAACTAAGTTAAATTTTTTATAATACTTTATTTGGCAACACTGTTGCATAAGTTTTCCAGATGATTTTCCTGCAACGATATAAGCAAACCGTATGTACGTGTACGTACATGTAATTGTGGTAAGCTCCGCAATTCGTGGGAGGTTTCTAGAGGTAGGCGAGGGCGAATGTCGAATTTTCTTACCGTGGGACGGAGATGCGCGTGTCAAGAGACCGCGGGAAAATGAATAATGACGAAGTGGCCAAAAAGTGAAAAATGATCAAAGCAAAATGAGGAGGACATATAACACTGCAGCAGATGTCCGAACAACTGATGGGCTTGAACAAACAAGACGTTTGCACAAGTAATATTCAACTATAATAACATCAGAATTCACTTTTCTTTATGCTATTTATTTCCTATTATATTTGGAAGAATTTTCTCAATGTTACTGGAACATCTAAATTTACCTTATGTTAACATAACCTACATTCACAAACCATAGCCTTTTATTGGCGCGCTTTTGTATAGAGTTTACCTTTATTAGTTGGAAAATTTACTTTGTAAAAAATTATGCTATTAACCTATGTACATTGTGTAAATACACGTACTATTTATTTAAATGTTTAACACAAATCAAATATAAGCACAAAACAAATTTATATCTTTCTAAAATATTGTTCTATATCATAAGACTAACATAGAAATTTGCTAATATGGTTGTAGTTGTACCTTTTATTTTGACTATTATTTTATTATTTTTTATGTAACAGTAATAATTATCTTTTAATGCCTTCTGTTGGTAACTTTTGTGTTGTTTATACATATTATAATTGAATACAGTATTAAACTTTACTTTAGAAGTGATAGAAAAATGCAGTGAATATTATATAACATGTAGTATGAAAAATGTGATAATGTAATATTTTATAATAGTAAATATATTGCAAAGATACGCTTAGTTAATTATTAAGAATATGTTTCATTAATAGGGGTATAACAGATATTGCCAAAAGATTAGATGAACAAAAAAGCCGTGCATTAACAATAACAGATTTATTTACCCCTTTAGGGGAAACACTACGGGTGAAGCTTAAAGATTATTGTATAAGATTAATAACTAAAGATCCTGTTGAGTATGCACGTAAAACTGAAGAGTTATTATGGAGGAAAGCATTTTATGATATTGTTTATGCATCNTATTACATTAATAAATATAAATTTATTTTAGGATAATGCATGGACTGAGACAGAAAAAGCCATGTTATCTGTTCATCTGGCAGTAGGGATTGGATTTTATCATCATTTAATACTAAAACTGCAATTAGAATATGGTTTAGATCTAGTTGGTACTATTGATTTTGCATTTACACATCATGTAACAGGATTATCAAGTGTAAGATTTTTTTATATATTCTTCTCTTAGATTATACAAATACACAATTGTTTTCCAAATATAAAAAAGATAATGCTAATTATAATTAATACCACATTCAATTAAATTAATTTTATCCTTTTTTTGTATTTTACTAGGCAAAAGGGAAGACCAATCAATCTAAACATACTGAAGAAGTGAAACAATGTGTTATGCGGTTAATTCATAGAAGTTTGGTATGCCTTGGAGACTTAGCTAGATATAAATTAGAAATAGATCCATATTGGGATCCAATGATAGCAAAGAGATATTATAAAATGGCTATAACAATTGATCCAAATATTGGGATGCCACATAATCAATTGGGTACTATAGCAGGCAATAAAAATTATGGTCTTGATGCAGTATATCACTACATGAGATGGTTAGAATATCTTTTTAATTTAAACTTGAATAAAATCTTAAAATCTGTTATATTTTTATAATATGTCTCACCAATTAATAATATATTTTACATTTAATATAAATTAATAATTATTATTTTATAGCATTTTATGTTCTGAACCATTTGAAGGAGCAGAAGGGAATTTAAAAAGAGCCATTGTCACGCACTCTATTTGTACCGATGAGAAATGTCCTACATATGTATGTGTTTCAAGATTGTTTTCCTTATTACAATTATGGGATTATGATGTCCCAAATTCTGATCGAATAAATCAAGAATGTCAGGTACATAAATTAATATAATTATTTGTGTATTAAGTTATTTGTTTATTATTCTTATTTTTATAAAAATTAATCTCTATTTTGATTATATTTTTTTTTAAGGATCTCTTAACTAATATCGAAAATTGCTTGAGTGCAGAACAACCTGAATCAAATGATACAAATTCCAATGAAAATGAAAAAGAGAGTAATATTGAAATGTACCTTCAAAATTGTAAAAATGAACAAACGAATTATTTGACAGATGATATGATATTTAAAATTGTGGCTATATGTTTAATGTCTATGTCAAGATTAAAGAGCAAAGAATCTAGCGAGGCGCAAGGTGTTATCGCTATAACTTTAGCGATATTGTCTCAGTTAATACAATTTACAATAACTAGATTACAAGAATCTTTTATAGATTTATCATTACCCAACATAGGACTATCAAATTCGAAAGATAACGTCTGCAACACTGAGTCAGCAAATATTGAAGAAAATAGTAAGGCTGTACAACAAATAAATTCGAATGAAAGTAACGAATGTAAGATTACAAATGATAATCAAGCATCTTCCGAAAAAGGGTGTGTAGAAAATAATGGAGATATTCATAATAGTTCACGAAAAACTCGAGATAAAACTAAAAGTTTGCTCACGAAACTTCGAAGACGAAAACGGAGAAACAGTAGTGATTCAGATGCAAGTGATATTGATCACACAACTATGGAATCCTCTAGCGATGACATCAATTCTGATGTTTCTGAAACAGAGGACGACATATTAAGCGAAGAAAATGTATTATCGGAAGATGCGTTATCTGAAGATATTACAGATGACGAAGGTGTATCGAAACAAGTAAATCAACAAAATACAGACAATTCTGAAGTAAAAAAGATGAATGGTCATGTTGAAATGAAAAGAAAAAGCGAAATATCATCTGATATGGTCAACAATCATATACAAAATGGTCAACAAAAATCTGATGATCAAGTCGAGAAAAAAGTCAATGATAAAGATTCGATAATTAATTCTGGAAATACAGAAACGACTAATACAAATAGCACATTCGATGAAAATAATGCATCATCGGATAGAGTAGTATACATCGCTCAACTGAAAAAGCAAAATCTAAAACCAGATGACGTACTAAACATTATAATGGGAAAAGAAATATTAACGTCTATTAAAATATGTTGCGATTGGTTGAAAAGTAATCCAGAAATTATACGTATATGTGGGAAAAGTTCTCGCACTTTATTAAAACGCGTTACAATTTTATTGAATTTGATTAATATAAATACGGAAATGCTTTTGAAAAATTGCAAAGATGATAGTATAATTTTATCAAGTATGGATAAATTGAAAAAATGCGTGAAGGTAGTTCCATTACCAGAAGATATAGATTTGAGAGGATTAAATCTTTTAGAAGATGCGCAGAAATCTTTAGACTGGAAGATATTGCACAAGCATAAGATGAATAAGCAGGAAGAAACTCTATTAAGAGCATTAAAATTAATCGAATTTGGACATTTTCTTAGTTCCGTTGAGGATGCTGGCGTAAAATATGAAGAAACGAAGCAATTGTTTGTAACGATTGATTTGAACGCTTCAAACACAAAGAGTAGTGGTAAAGGTTGGGAAACGGATCATTCACGTGGAAAGTTAATGAGACATATGGGAAAATTATGGTTGAAGGCAGAAGTTTGTGCTTTGGAGAGTCGTTTAAGATCTAAATTTATGTCTCCTTATTTGGTACCTGATCACGAGGTTTTATCCAAACATACACCAGCTTTAAAACGTTTAGTATATGCTAAAAAGTTTATTGTTGTAATTCCTAGCGTTGGTACGTCTAATCACATTCTGTTTTCTTTTTATATAATTATATCAACTATTAACGATATATTTTTTTTTTTAGTTGTTTCTGCTTTGGATGAAGTTAAACGTATTAGTGGTCGAGCAAGAGAAGCAACACGTTGGTTAGAAACTCAATTGAAACGTGGTTCGAGGTTTCTACGGGCTCAAAGACCTCACGAACGTTTAGCACTACCGTTCATTAAAGGACCAAGGCCAAAAGATAAAGAAGCATGGTTATTCTTTCAAATAATAGAGTGCTGCCATTATCTTACACAACAAACAAAAGTTGGTATAACAAATGATGCAGAAACACCAGTTGTGACATTACTAACTGGTTGTAATCCAGATGATAAGAGAGTCCTCACTTTTAGCCCAGAAGGATTGGCAAAGAGTGCAGGTATGTTTATAAAATTTTTTTCAGACATTATGTTATCTATAGTAATTTATATAAATTAAAAATAGATTATATCAGTTAATTTTTATATTTTTATATGATTTATAAACATTTGGATTAAACAATAAATTAGAATAAAATAGAAATTTAATCTTTAATTGCAGGCGTCAATATCGAATATATTGAGTCATTTCACACAAAGTGGAAGGCATCAAGTAAAAGTCACGGTTGAACATATTGGGTTAATGGAGATGATCATCTGCTGCTTCCTCGTACTGAAGTGAAAGATTAAAGACTTGGCCCTTCTTAAGAGCTGCGTATACGGCGACGCTACGGCATCAGCTGAGCGGGCGAGTCAGAGAGGGCTGGAAACCCAGAAAGGAAAATCGACGGTTCTCCTGTAATAAAACCACTGGATTAATATCTTTTTTTTCGTGAATTCTAAATAATAAAATGGTTTCCTTTTAATCACCCGTATTGAATTTTATGTTTAAAAAATTGTATTTTTAGGTAAATATTTTTCAATAAAAATAAACTTGCTTTCGCAATTTTTCAATGCTTTAAACAAAAGAAATTGGGATGAAAATTACGTACTTTTTGTCGTATTAATTTTTTTTTTTTTTTTTAATTATAAATAAATAGTTTTACTGCAATGGAAATAAATCGTATTATTACGATATAATATTATTAAATTTTGTTGTTTTTAACTATCCGAAAATAGCATCCTTTTATAAAGAATATAATATTATAATGAATTATGCGTAATATATTATCATTATCGAAATACACGTGTACAGTATTATCTATAGACGAGGTCTTAAACTAATTGATAAATACGTTATTAAAAAATTATTAACTTTATTTAATAATAATTTTGTTAGGCATGTATTTTATTCAGTCATTGTTAAATATAATGAATTCTTCTATTTCACAATTTCTTCGTAAAATGCATCATTTTTCGATATAACATATACCAGGTAGATATTTAATGCATGACGTATAAGCAAGCTTGTGTTAGTATTTTAAAGTTTCGATAGTGGTAACACGACATAACCTCTCAATACAACGATTCGTGATTTTTCACAAATTAGACCAAACATTTTTGAGGAAGATTATTACTTTGTTATTCGTATATTTAGGTAAAAATTATCTAACAAAATAATAGAATATTTTCTCGGTAAACACGTTATGTTTTGATTCTTAACGAAATTATATACAGGTGCTTGACATATCGTATACTTTTCATCATTTTATACATTATGGTTCATAGAATAGTCGCTCAAGTTGACCCTTCTATGTGATCTTTATAGTTTTTTGGAATAACTTGTTAACAAAATTTAGCGTAGTTTCTTCGGGAATCAGTTCGCGAACGAAATTCCCGTGGTGCAAAAAAGAGTTAAAGAATTTGAGAAAAGTGGTACGCAATTGGCCCTCAACGAGGGAGAATCGAAAGCGTCGAAAGTAACGAGTCATCTACCGATTCAAGATGGCAGAAGGCCAGGACACTCGAAAGAAAATTACTGTTAACGTCAAAACGCCAAAAGAAAAACAAAGTGTCGAGATCGAAGAGGATGCAAGTATTAAAGACGTAAGCTTTGCAATTCTGCATTTATGAATTTCATCGGAAATTAAATTTTCAACTAAATAACATGATTGTCATTGTTGGGTTAACTTTAATAATTATTTCCTTTAAAATTCATAGTTCAAAGAAGCAATCTCGAAGAAGTTCAATGCTCAAACAGAGCAATTATGCCTAATTTTTGCTGGGAAGATTATGAAAGATTATGAAACTTTGAGTACACATAATGTAAAAGATGGTTTAACGGTGCATCTAGTTATCAAGGCTCCATGTACACCTACTAATCAGAATCAAGAGTCTACGCCATCTCAAAGATCACAAGGTATAAAAATGTTATATATATCTTAGAGAATTTTATTTCCCAACTTTATTTTTTTTAAACGTGCTATTATTTTATTCTGAAATATAAAATTTGTTTTATATAGCTGATATAAATGCAAGTCCCTTTGGATTGGGAATTTTAGGAGGGCTTGTAGGTCTAACATCGCTTGGTTCAGGGTCCACTAACTTTATAGATTTACAACAACGTATGCAACGTGAATTGTTGTTAAATCCAGAAGCACTGCGTCAAGTACTTAATCATCCATTGGTGCAGAGTTTAATGAATGACCCAGAAAGTATGCGCAGTTTGGTTGCAGCCAATCCGCAAATGCAAGAGTTAATGCAAAGCAATCCGGAAATTAATCATATGTTAAATAATCCTGAATTATTGAGGTGAGAATGAAATTACTGAAAGTATAGCTTTATAAATAACATTTTTATGTTTTTTCACATGTGTCATTAAATATGATTTATATCCTAAATATTATATTTTTTTTTAGACAAACAATGGAGCTAGCACGTAATCCATCAATGCTTCAAGAATTAATGCGTTCTCATGACAGAGCAATATCTAATTTAGAAAGCATTCCTGGTGGCTATAGTGCGCTTCGTCGAATGTATCGTGACATTCAGGAGCCTTTGCTTACAGCAGCAGACAATGAACAAAATCCTTTTGCAGCATTAGTGCAAAATAGTAGTGGTGAGGATGGTCAGAATAATCCACAGCAAGGCCAAGAAAATAGAGATCCATTACCAAATCCTTGGTCTCAGAATCAGAGTGACTCTTCAAATCAGCAACAATCGCAACCGCAACAGCAACAACAACAACAGCAGCAACAGCAGCAGTCACAGCAACAAGGAAGAGGTCTTTTGAATACACCAGGAATGCAAAGCCTTGTGTCTCAAATGATGGAAAATCCGCAATTGATACGAAATATGTTAAATGCTCCATATACAAGATCTATGTTAGAAGCTTTGGCAGCGGATCCAGCTATGGCTAATAGAATGATTTCTGCTAATCCTTTCCTTCGAGGAAATCCGCAGATGCAAGAACAGATGAGAGCTATGATGCCTGCATTTATCCAACAAATGCAAAATCCTCAAATTCAAAATGTCGTTACTAATCCAGATGCTTTAGCTGCTATTATGCAAATTCAACAAGGCATGGAACAATTACGTACTGTCGCTCCGGATCTTGTTGAAAAGTAAATTATTAGAAATTTTATATACGTTTTATGACATAGTTTTTATTTCATACTTTAGTAATGTACTGTTTGTTTAATTTAATATAATCGGAGCAAGAGGAGTCACGTTTAAAAGTTGATTAATGTAATACTTTTAGTATGGGATTGACTGTGCCACCTACAACTACAACACCTAGTACAGGTACAACAAATCCAACACCACCGACGACAGAATCATCAGATACGAACCAGCAAGATTCCTTTTCTCAATTTATGGCACGCATGGTAAACATTTCACGTAGTTACGAATGATATATTAAAAGAACTAGCTATCAAGTTTATTTTCGTCAGGTAACGGCAATGGCATTAAATCAAGGCGTAGAAGTGGATGGGCAACCTGTTCCCCCACCGGAAGAACGTTACAGAGCGCAATTAGAACAGCTTACAGCCATGGGTTTTGTTAATAGAGAGGCTAATTTACAAGGTAACGACACGCATGTTTTCTTTTAAATTTTTCATTATTAATTAATTTATTTACAATCAAACAAAGTTTTCAATGCCCTTCAATAAAAATAGAAATGACATTATCTATTAACATATTTTGAAGTGAAAGATAGTCATTTTGAGTACTATCGTGTAAATCATTAGATTAAATATGAAATAATAATTTATGCTGCATCTTGCAAATAATATTAAACAATATATATATTTATATGAACTTTTCATCGTTATTTTAAAATACTGGATCAGTTTCTGAAGTGAATCTGGCATATTAAACAATACAGTTTTTAATGTCGTAATATGCACATATTTTGTTATTGTTTTCAGCATTAATCGCCACATTCGGAGATATAAACGCTGCTGTTGAACGACTACTGTCCAATGGACAAGTATCTATGAGCTAACCACCAATATGCAATACTGTTATTCTATTACTATTTCTAATTTTTTCCTTATTTACCTCTTACAACAGGCGTGGTGAGAGATATTTGAGGTAACTGACTGTCAGAAAAGAAAAAAAAAAAACAATTATAAACTTCTACCCCAACTCTTGACAGAATACACGCTACTGACTCGTTCAATATGCATTTTTTATTTTTGATTGGTACTTTCATCATATTTCGATGATATAAGTACTGGTATCTAAATGTTTATCTTGTTACATGATATATTTCACTTTGAAAATTTTCTAGTTTAATTCTGTATTCCGTATTTCTCGATGTGCTCTAAGTACTAGATAGCTCTGTTAATGTATTTCGTCGGTGTAAATTTGTTTATCGTATATTCAAGAAGCAGAGAGAGAGAGAGAGTGAGAGAGTGAGAGTAAGACAGCGAGAAAGTGAGCGATTGCTGGGGGGAGGGGGGTTAGGGCAGACAGAGGTAAGCACGGGAATGAGCGAAAGAGTGTATGCAAGGAAGGGAGAGGATGGGAGAGAGAACGAGAGAGAGAAAGAAGTGGAGAGAGAGAGGGAGAGCGGAGGAAGAGAGAGAGAGAGAGAGAGAGAAAGAGTTATATTAGATCGTAATACGAAGGACCTACCCTTCTTCTTTGTTATATTGTACATTTATGGTGTTTCTTAGAAACAGTGGAACCTGCATGGAAAATAGATTGCCGTTAAAATAAATATGCTTCTGGCTTGATCAGTCGATTGTAAATTTCACGAAGAAAGGTCATTTCTTTTGCTTAAATGTACGTAATTATTATATTAGTAAATGTATTGCATGAAACATTCATATGTTTGCCATATACAAAAAATGGGTATGTTGTCATATACAAGCATGTTTGTCATACAAAAATGGCTATGGGATAATTATTGATTGCTAAGTAACGTTTGATGTATAGTAATAAATTTGTCAAAACGCGAGGTCAAGAACTTCGAGCAAAGAAATAAAAATCATAATTCAATTTGTTCTTTCTGGTTAAAGGAGAAAAAGTGTTCGGTGATTCGTTAGTGTTTTCCATGTAAGTTTTGTATGTACGGCAATAAGAAGTGGAACATTTTCCTTTTATTTCCTCTTTATGCCGACGCACATTGTTTTCTTCTATTTTCTTTTCCGTTTTCTTCACCCTTTAGTTTTTATATTATTAAAAAAAAAGTATAAAAAAAAATAAGTACTATGCATTATATGCCTTTAAGATACAAATTTAGAGATTTGTAGCGTGATGATCGAGAATTTTATGGTGTAGGTTGTTTATAGAGAAACGCGCGAAAAGATTGATTATAAACGAAAATATTACATATAAATGTGTTAAATTGGAAATGTAATCGCCGGTTAGATTTAAGACATACGAAGATAGAAAAAGAACATGGCAAATGTTGTAAATTATCTTTATTAAAGGAAAAAACGACACAGTTATAATTTTAATATTTTGAATTGATGTACGATTACATAAATACCTATGCGCATTATAATAAACTTTTATGTGTATTCAGTAAATCTTCACTAAACAAGGTATTCTGTACAAGCGATTATATCACAAAATAAATTTATGTTTGATTCATATTAATCAGTTTTTAAGTACGGAACTATATTTGAGATATTATTTGATTATTTTAGCAATACGCATAAGTGGATGATATAAGAATAAAAAAACATATATTTAGAAACAACATAGACTGGAACCTATGTAAAATATACATTTTAAATCGAATCGATGTTTTTAGTAACCTGTCCTTAGAACTATAATTTATTTATTATTTATTTCCATATCCGTTACTATTTTATTCCAGTACCAAGCCTATTAGAACATGAATCGATACGTTAAATTATATTTTTATAATACCACAATGATAATATTTCATGCTTACCATCCTTTACTCTCATAATCTCTCGAAAAATAGTTTTAACAATTGTTATGAATTTTTAATATTCCTTGTCGAAGATAATTTTATATTTACCAGTCAATGCACTTTAGATACGTTTCAGTTATTTCAATTATTTCCGATCGGTTTCGGGAATGAAATATTTTGAACGAAAGAACGAAATAATACTATACATCGTACTGCAAATTTCATCCAAAATTCACCTATACTCAAAAATAATGGGACCTTCACTTTTATTACTCGTATTATATCGTGTTATGCTATGTGTGTTGCAATTTCTCAACTATGACACCATTAACTCTTCCCTTTATTATAAATAAACAAATTACGTCACTATTATGCACCATACGATCCTCTATTTCATTTAATAACGAGATATTTCCTTTTTTACAAGTTTCTCAATAATTTCGATTACAAAAAGAATTATTTTTCAGATATATCTCTACGATAATAAAATTTCGATTTAACACCGATGAACTCATTCGGTATAACTTACAGCCAAATTATCGAAAACGTTAGAATATCGAATAGAATAGGGAATAATTTACCTATAAAGCTATTAGGAATCATATATAAAACGAAGGAAAACATCGGTTACAACGACAATAATAAGAATAACAATGTTAGTAATAATAATCGTATATCAAGAGTGAAAAAATATTTAGCGAATTGAATAGTTAAAGCGTCGATGATCAGCGGTTTTCAATAACGAAATTCAAATGTTGATGGAAGGAAATGTTAGGGAAATACAAACGGTACGAATCGTATATAAAATAAACGAAAATATCGGTAACAACGATAATAATAAGAAGAAGACTGTTAGTATTAATAATTGTATATCGAGAAAAAATATTTCGCGAATCGAATAGTTAAAGGGTCGATGATCAGTGATTTTCAATAACGGAATTTAAATGTTGGAGAGGGAAATACAAACGGCACGAATCATATATAAAATAAACGAAAATACAAGCGGCACAAATTATATATAAAATAAACGAAAGTACAAGTGGCACAAATTATATATAAAATAAACGAAAATACAAGCGGCACGAATCATATATAAAATGAATGAAAATATCGGTAACAACGATAATAATAATAATAAGAATGTTACTAATAATAACCGTACACCGAGAAAAAATATTAAAAAATATTTCACGAATGGAATAGTTAAAGTGCGGATGACGAGCGGTTTTCAATAACGAAATTCAAATGTTGATGGAGAGGGAAATGCAAATGGTACGAATCATATATAAAATGAACGAAAATATCGGTAACAACGATAATAATAATGATAATAATAATAAGATTGTTACTAATAATAATCGTATACCGAGAAAAAATATAAAAAAATATTTCACGAATGGAATAGTTAAAGTGCGGATGATGAGCGGTTTTCAATAACGAAATTCAAATGTTGATGGAGAGGGAAATACAAACGGACGATTTGCGCATCCCCTCTTCTGCGTCATGGACGAACTGCACTGTACTACGATCAGTCGGTTGGCGCGGTGGCGATTCAGTCTGTGTTGATCGCTCGCACGGTCTACATTGTAGCGTGTCGCTGTGAGGTATGTAACGCCGGCTTCTCAAGGCAATCTGTGGATCTTGAGAAACAGAGGACGGTCGTCGGATTGACGTTTCTTGTGGTGTGAGAAACCTCGTCGGAGTCTGCGCGCGGGCAGCGCGGACGAATCGCGTCGCGGGCACGCGAGCCGCCTCAACTATCACGTGTGCATTTGAATTTTCGAAAAGATTCAGTGCCGGGTGGTGCAGCTGTGGTTTGTTCAGTGCAAAAGGTGGTGCTTCGAGCCGAACTCGGTGTATTCTCGTCTTCGAAAACGTTGGCAGAGCCAGCGGAATGTGGCACGAGGTGAGTTAGCAGCCCGCCCGGTTTCGCCGAGGCCAGGGACGGATCTCCGCGGGCCCTTTTCCTTTTCTCTCCCGTTTCGCGGCTTCTTCTAAACCCTCGCTTGTCGCCTGCATCTTTCTCCCTTGTTAAAGCCGCCGATTTTACGCGTTAATCCGTAAACGCCGCGAAACCAAACCGTATGGTACTCTCTTCGCTTTAGCTAGCAAACCTTTGCAACCATGCAACCTGTTGTTACTCCCAGTTCGCGATATGTGCCTCTGACGTGACAACGAATCGTGATCCTTGAAATTCCATTTCCCAATCGATTTTTAAGCTTTCGATCTCCTTCCTCCATCCTTCCTAATCGCTCTTCCAGAAATCGATCCTCGGCTAAATCACGTGATCCAAATGTTTCTACGTATATGGTTGTTTTGCTCGTCGTTGATTTACGTAACTTCGGTTTGCATATCCGAGCAATCTTCGCGGTTTATCTGTCATTATGTACCGTGCTGTTGTGTATTCGGTAACTGGAAACAAGCTTCGTTTAAAACGTGCAACCGTTGTAACGAGAAGAAAAACATTTGTTTGCGGAGATACAATCGATAAATACGTTACGCGCCAACTGCTCGGTGAAAAAACTTGAAAGATAGTGCGTCGTTTTAAGGATACTTCGTTACTTTTACAGAGTAACATAATTGTAGATATATTACGTGCAAAATTACACGGCTAACGAC
This sequence comes from Euglossa dilemma, assembly GCA_002201625.1. NCBI lineage: Eukaryota > Metazoa > Arthropoda > Insecta > Hymenoptera > Apidae > Euglossa > Euglossa dilemma. The sequence continues at coordinate 1,146,544 of NIJG01000019.1, read as the reverse complement.
CGATAATATTTCGTAACTTGTGACTTAATGAACGTATTAACAAGTAACAGGATTTATATAATTTTGTAATATTTCAAAATAATCGTTTCTCTACGTTGAATTTTATGGATGTATTTATTTACGCTTTATGTCATTTCTGTTAGATATATAGGTTAGAATAATAACGTTGAAAGTACCATAGTACATCGATTAATAATGAAAAACCGCTATGTAAGATCGGTAATTAATTATTATCGATCGGCATTTATTTCAATTTTTCATTGCTTGAGTTATTTATCGATTGAAACTTATAATCGAGATCGCTTAATTAAATTTGACAAGAATTGCGCTTTTTCTCGTTTCCTTTTTCGTAAAAAAAGCAAGCATTAAATAATTTTGACAGCCGCTAAGTAATTTATTATTTCATTATGTCAACAAATGACAGATACTTAAAATATATTACTAACGCAAAACAAGGATTCGTTTCAAAGGAACGGCAGATGATTCATAAATATTTACAAATCTTACCGAAATATCGTATTATTTCGAAATAAGGAAACATTCTTATGTATAATTAATAACTGGGTTTTTTATTTAATAAAATTGCAAACTACGAAGCATTAAATCATGCAATGGTAAAAATATTAATTTTACGCGTTTACACGGTGTAGTTTAAAGGGTGATCTAGTTTCTTCGAATAATATCGCTATATGGTGATATTCCATTCTTGGTGATTTTTTCACGCAATTAAATAAATAAATTTATACGTTATCGCTTTTAAAACGATACGAAGAAAATTTTGCAGATTTTTATTTGCACAAAATGCTTGTAATTTAAAAATAAGCTTTTAATCGGTTTTTTAAATAAACTTTCGCATAATTTACGTAAAATTACGCTGTTTGTATATATTATTTAATGTAAGAAGCATATAACGTATCGATAAAATCTTTGAACGAACTATTAGGTAAACCGCGTGAAAATAATCGATTAATCGTAAAAGGATAAAATTCGAGGAATTCCAGCTATGTGATGGGCAGATGTTGTTCCAGGCAAATGGCTCACAGTTGGCATAAATAATGGGGTCACGTACGAGATTAGCCTGTTCCTTACGTCATTGCCATAACTTTGCTCTCTTTGTTGTATTTTATATCTGTGTCAAGCTTGCATGACCAATTTCTTCCATTTTAAGAAATAGAGCCTCATGGACGTTGAATCTGCGATAAATCACTAGCTCTCGTTAATTACAATAAGAGTATTACGATAACAATATTTCAGTTCGCGTATTTCACGGTGTTGTGTCGTACATTTTGCGAATAAAATGTTTTACTTATTCGTCAATGATAATTGTTGTAAAAATTGTCGAATAAAAATAAAAAGTTTCCGATATGTAAATAATCATTTATACGATTTAGACGAAATAAAAGTCTGAGAATCTTTTGCAGGAAAACAAAATGATTGGAATAATTAGTTAGGTATGTATCAAATTTTATTAAATAGGTTATTTATCTTAATAGTATAATCAATCATATAATTAATCAATTATCTAATAGTATATCGAATAATTCAAATAAATAAAATACCGGATGAACAGCGTTCTGTCAATATAACAGAACGAAATCTTCTCCTCGTTGTTATATTTCTCTTATAAAAGATAAAAAGTAGGCTTAATATCGATAAATAGCACAAAATATAATACTATTTATTTCTATTCGAGATTAATATTATTCTTAAATAATATATCCTAAATATATGGTAAATTCTTGAATTATACCGCGGAGCATATCGCACCCTCTGTAGGTGGTTTACTCCTCGTTTTTCTCCCGATCTTTTATCGCACATACACTCGCGCTATCTTCACGTAGTGCTGGAACTTCAGTGCTATTAAAGACATGGTTAGTCGAAAGATGTCAGAAAAGTCGGGCTTGACAGCCCCCCGTGATCCCCGAAGACTAACGTCGCCCCTGTGACCGGGAGAAGAGGTGGACTCCGTGATTCGTGTATGCAGCAGATTTTGTATCCGTTACTCCCTCGAACGCTTTCCATCTCACACTGTTGAATCGCTGCGAAGATTAATTTGTCTTCGCCCGTACGACCGCTAGACTCTACACACGCGGTGTTTCTTCCATTTTCGTTGCAACGCGTCTCTCATCTCTCTTTCTCTCTCTCTCTCTTCCTAGTCTTCCCTCCTCCATTTGCAATTATGCTCCTTCCTTTATCGACCGAGAATTTTTAACCGTCGATAATTCGATTTCATGGTAACGTCGATCACGTCGCGTTTATAGGTTATTAAGCGGATATGTAGAGCGCGGAATGATAACGGATTCCAAGAGTGTTACGCGATTACCAACCTTGTCTAGCAACTGTGATAACGTGTTTTAGGGATCGAGGATTTTCACTGCTGTATATATTATTGCCCGTTTAGAGGATCAGTTATGCAATCTAAAGTTGCCGAGAAGGAAAGGCGCTTCTACAGCAGTGTGTTAGACAACGCATGACACGCGATATGTTTGCATGTACCCTTGCGCTTTTATCTTGTTACTTGATTGAAAGTGTGAATAACCGTCGGTACCATAAGGCTGTTTCAACGCGTGTGTTATCCGAGGTAATATCCACTAAAAAAAGAAGACAAAATGAAAATTACTACTGCTGAAAGTATATTAAACTATAGGTTAATTACTGCTTTTAAATAAATCTCATTATTATCGTTTGATAATGAAATATTTTAATATATGTATTATTTAATTATTGAATTAATAATAATGGTATACCCGATAAAAAAAAGAAAATGAAAATTACTGCTACTGAAAGTATATCAAACTATAAGTTAATTATTGATTTTAAATAAATCTCATTATTATCGTTTGA
>NIJG01000019.1:1129329-1143683 GCA_002201625.1 Euglossa dilemma | reverse complement strand
ATAATAAAGGTAATACCCTAGTTACCGATTTCGTGAAATATCTTACGGTAGAATCCAATGAAATTGATGTTTTAATAATTATATCGGTAGAACGCAAGCTTGAAAATTCGCGCTCGAACGATCTGTATCGATCTCCGTGGAAATGGCATATTTTCATGAACGGCGACAGTAGAGAAAAATGGCGGGCGAGGAGAAGAGGAATTTCTTAACTCGATTAGTATAAAACGTAGGAAACAAAAGTACGCTGTCAGTCGTAGGTTGAGCCCTGTTGATGAAGGTATACGAAGGTTATGCTGTAGCAAAGGCACTCCTTAGTTCTGGCTCAAGGTCGGACTATTAACAGGCTAAAGCACACCGACGGGTTTACGTCGTCGTTACGAAGAACGACTTGCTGCGACATGGACTTCGAGGTTAGGAAATAGTGAAAACGGCGAAAATCCAGCGGACGAACAACATTTGCCTCGATCATCCCTGCATTTTCGACTCCACTTCGACAGCGCAGTATCTTTTCATGCTTTACGTAAAAAATTCCTCGATATTTCATTAGAATATTTTTATCCTTTCGATTAAAGGTTAGTTTGTTATTTTTATTAAACGTTATATCGTTATTGCGACCGTAGGTGTGCGACATTTTACAATTAGTTGTCGAAAAGACGAATATTAATGAGATCTGTGCGTTCCAAGAGGTTAGGTTTTGGATTAAGTTTTAGGTTAGGTTTCGATTTCAACTTGTGGTTAAACAGCGAGAATTAGCATTCGATACTTCCTGTAATCACTAGCGCAAACGTTGCAAATCATAGTTAGCAATAATAGAGAGTAAGAAAAGGATATGCGAGAAGAATTTACGAGTTCATCTGGTTGTAAAATAAAACGTTGAAAACTCGAGGAAACTGGAATCTGATCTTGGTTCAAACAACCGTCTCGACTCTGACCTGTTACTCGCTAATTAATTCGTGGTCATAAACTTTATCTATCTACGCTCTTCGGATAATAATAATGCGTTTAGATAACGTACAGTTAACAAACATTAACTTGCTAATATTTAGAAGTCGCAGAAATTCTTCAAAATCTAATATTTATCCTTTCGTTAATCACTCGGTCTTTCATTACTTAACCTACTTAAAAAGGCGGCGCAAACATCGTCGCGGTTAATAAATACGAAGAACCGCGAAGATGTGATAAATAAGAAGATATTTGCTGCGAAAATACATTTTATCGTTTCACCTGTTGATTCGCGTAATCCAGATTCTCGTATAGCTCTATATACGATTTCAAAAGCGCGATATAGAGCACGGGAAGGAGAAACGAAGCGAAATGGGAAGGAAAGAAGGAAGGGAAGAAGAGAAATGCAAGGAGAATGAAAAGTGATCGCACTAAGAGGCGCAAATGCCAGCAAAACGTCGGGTTACAGACCAACGCGATACTCGCCTCATCGTCGACTTGTGCGGTCGCTTCACGGCAATTTTGCAATTTTCCTTTTTCCCGCCATTCCTCCGCTACACCTTCACACGCACGCACGCATGCGTGGTTCGAACGTTACATTTGCAGCGACCAGACTTGTCTTTCGCGCATGTCCTTCCTAGCGTTTAGGTTTAGAAACACACGAGACGGTCCTTAACGAACCCACGTTTCTCGATTTATCTCGTTTTTATTATTTTCACTCGATCCTGTGTCTATTTCATCTTTTAACCCTTTGCGAAGAATCTCGAAGAATTTTCTCGCGGTGAACAACGCAATTCGAAGTTTTTCTTGGATTTTTATATCCTCGTTAACGGTTTTAACAATGAAACGAAGAAAGTAAAGCACGGGTTTGGGTTAGGTTATCGAGTTACTTCGTGTATAGTTATTTTTAATAAATAATTAATAATCGTTTTGTATTCGCTATTTAGGTTATGGTTTAATCCTTTGAGCTCGAAGAATTTTCTCGCGGTGAACAACGCAATTCGAAGCTTTTCTTGTATCTTTGTATCCTCGCTAACGCTTTTAACAATGAAACGAAAAAAATAAAGCACGTGTTTGGGTTAAATTATCGAGTTACTCCGAGTATAGTTATTCTTAATATACTTATCGTTTCGTATTCGTTATTTAGGTTATGGTATTAAAACAAATGGCGACTGACGGTCGCCACTCGAGTGCAAAGGGTTAACACCGAGGAGCGTTCCTTCTTTTTTTCTTAAATTACCGCGGTTATTCCCAACATCACGGATACGTTGATTGGCTGAGCAAAATAAAAGTGAAATTTCACTCGGACAAAGCATGGGAAGTTAACGTCGAGAAGCTTTCCTTCTTTTTTTTTAATTACCTCGATTATTGCCAACGTCGCGAATACGTTGATTGGCTGAGGAAAATAAAAGGGAGTTAAAAGGGAGTTTTCACTCAAGCAAAGCATGGGAAGTTAACACCGAGAAGCTTTTCTTCTTCTTTTTTTTAATTACCGCGATGATTCCGAATTGGAAATTAATTTTGAAGCGAGTGAAATACCGTCTGGTTGGAATGATAAAAATTAAAAAGAAGAGGAGAGCGCGAGGAGCGGAGACGCCGGTTTCGCAAGCGGCCGCTCGAAAAGGCAAGAAGAATTGTCCGGCGGCGTACTCCTGATCATTTACAGAGAGAGTCACTCTCGTTGACGAGCCTTTGCGTTACTTCTTTTTCTACCGCCGCGGCCTTCCATATCCCGGCGTCCCATCGAGAGAAGCCAACGTGTGCGCACGCACGCGCTACAGTAAGCGCAGCCCGTTTGCGCATCCCAACGAATTTCATGTAGTCCAGCCTTTTCTTCCTTCGTTTCTAATAATACGAATCGCCGATCGGGAAATACGAGTAAAAACACGCGAACCGATCTTAGATATACTTAACGATGTCTAAGCGGGAGCGAGAAACTCGTTAAAAATATTTTACTGAAAAGAATAGTTTCTATGGAATATTTTTGAGAAATGGCTACGTTGATATTCTATTAACAGCTAAAATATAATACACCTGAAAACACACGAACCGATCTCTAGATGTATTTAACACTAGGTTTACGGAAGCTTTTTGTATTGATTGTTTCTACGTGTATCTGTCTAATTGAGAGGTAAAAGAAATCACGTATTTCCTTAAAAAAAAAAGTTAGATTCATTTGAAAACAATTACGATATTAGCAGTTTTAATATAAGTTAACCAAATGTGTTATTATTGTATAATTGGAGCAACCTATCCGTCAAATTCACGAGTTCTGTAAATCTAGTGTTAACGATATCAAGGGCTTTAAGCGAAATCGAGTTTAATCTAGCGAAGCTAGGCTGATTCTAGATATTAGTCGAAAATATCAAATGGAACTATCAAATATAATAAAAAGACTTCACGAATCCAGCAGTGGATCTATAATCCAAAAAAGAGACTATTTGTGATTAGTCTATCTAAGTCTAGGTCATAGATCCTTATTTTCTAGCAGCTTGTTAACGCTTTAAAGCATTGCTGCGTATCTACTTATTTAACGAGGTCTTGGTCTTTTCTCTTAAGGCAATGTGTTCTCTTGATCTTACGTTTCGCGAATATATTCCCTTGACTTCAGCTTTTTTAGGTAATCTGCTATTAGAATGAAAAAAGTAAGGATAGTATCGAATATTAGCAGAGCAAAAATAGCTTCACCTAGTTTATATCGCAAAATATTGCTTCATTGATCTCTTTAGTGCTTTTAAATGCACTAAAGAGATAAATTCTGCGAAGTTGATATATTATTTTAAACGATCGAAGCTTACTATCGCTAGCCACTGTATGCATGGAAGTGTAATATTAACATTTTGTTCAATTTCTTAAGGTAAAACATACTATTCATGCCTAAAGGGAAAGTTCTTTACTACTAGGTATCCGGTTAGTAATTTCTCTCTTTGAAATCGTCGAGGTTCAACCGGTGACCAGATTTACGCTATAATTATGTTTAGGGGTGCGACTTGTCAAATAACTTTTAGGGGAGGCAGCGCGAGTCGTCAATTGAACGCTTTATGGTAATAAACTAGAATCACCGTGGCCACGCGGGTTCTGCGAATAGACTCGATGACAGCTGGTCGGTTGAAACTTGTTTTATTACACGGTTCGGATCTCTTTCAGAATCAGGGGTTGAAAGTGTTTGAAAAGTAACTGTTAATAACCGTTATGAGAGAGCCTGCTTAAAACAGTTGCGGGAAAAATAAATTGACGTTATAACTGTTAAAACAGAAGAGCTTCTGTCAGTCTCAATTACAGCTTCAGAACCGCGTTGTTACTTTCAAATTCATGGGTGCCGCAGTTGATACTTATTTGCGTTGTTTTTATAGCTGTTACGCGAACTCCGATTGACAGCATTGTACGAAACAATCAGTTCTTAGTCGATTAATCTAATTACCATTCAATGGTAACTTCTACACTCACACACAATGGTAAGTTCTAAGTTTTAAACAGAACTTTTGAACCTGTAACTGTATTAGCACCTGGAGAGCTTTTTCCAAAGATTTCTTTTACGACCCAAATACCTCGTAAACGTAACCCCGGGAAAACTCTAAAATAACTCTGGAAAAACCCGGAAATAACCCCGGGAAAATGTACCCGGATACATTGTTGATGTCTTAGCAATATTTCACTGACATCCACCCGAAAGATTCCAATTCCTGGGACAAAGAAAAGACAGAAATAGGAAAAAAGTTAATACTTATAAGTTTTAAAAAGAACTTTTAGATTTGGAACTGGATTAACAATTGGATAGAATTTCCCAAAGATTTCTCTTACGATCCGAAATACCACGTAAACGTAATCCCGGAAAAACTAAAATAACCCCGGAAATAACCTCGGAAATAACCTCAGAAAAACCCCGAAATAACTCCGGAAAAACTCGGAAATAACCTCAGAAAAAGCCTGAAATAACTCCGGAAAAACTCGGAAATAACCTCAGAAAAACCCCGAAATAACTCCGGAAAAACTCGGAAATAACCTCGGAAAGACGGAACCCCGATATATCGTTAGATCTCTTAGCAATATTTTCGAACACACGCTTCTTCATTTTCACACCACTGACATCTTTCCACCTCGAAAGATTCCAATCTGCCGATACAAAGGAAAGAGATAAATAGGAAAAAAGTTAAAGAAACATAAATTGAAAGTAAGATTGGGACTAGAAAAGGTGACGCATTGGCATGCAGAAGATGACTGGAGGCTTTAACACCCTTGGCCGATCGGTCTGCGTGGAAGTTGATCCAGGGCCGACCTCGACACGGCTGACAGAGGAACGAAGGGAACGCCGCCGAACCGATGATGCCCGCGGGGACAAGTCCAGGGCCCAGGGAGGTCCAGGGAGGCCTAGTAGCCGGACGCACGTGCCCCTGCCGCATGGGGTAGGAGCCAATAATGGACCGCCCCATGAGGTCTCACCGTAGGCACGTATGCGCGTCTGAACTACAGGTCTCGTACCCTGGTACCGGCTAAGTCCACCAGGGCCGCAACCCTTCATTCGACGAAACGGAATCATCCATGTCTTGATAAACTCCTGGAACGATCAATCGCAGGTGATATTAGGTTGGTGCGTATAAAATATCGAATTTTACCGGGTAAATCGACCAGGGGCGCAAGCCTTGGTTTCGACGAAACGGAATCATCCATGTCTTGATAAACTCCTGGAACGATCAATCGCATGTGATATTAGGTTGGTGCGTATAAAATATCGAATTTTACCGGGTAAATCGACCAAAGTCGCAACCCTTCATTCGACAAAAACAGAATCATCCATGTCTTGATAAACTCCTGGAACGATCAATCGCAGGTGATATTAGGTTGGTGCGTATAAAATATCGAATTTTACCGGGTAAATCGACCAGGGGCGCAAGCCTCGGTTGGACTCAAAGAGAAGCATCCATGGTTCTGATAAACTCCTTGAACGATCAATCGCAGGTAATATTAGGTTGGTGCGTATGAAATTTTGAATTTTATCGGGTAAATCGACCAGGGTCGCAATCCTCGACTGGACACAAAGAGAAGCATCCATGATCCTGATAAACTCCTCAAACGGCTAATGATAAACTCCTCGAACGACCAATAATATATTCCTCGAACGATCAATCGCAAGTGATATTAGGTTGGTGCGTGTGAAATCTCGGATTTTTAACACTTTATCGACCATTAGTGACTCAACAGTTCGTCTGATATTCCTCTTGGTTGCAGATTTAAATTTTCTGTGGTCGTTTTCAGTTATTGCGATCTAATTCGTAAGAAGAACGGTGAGGCACGTTTAATCTTCTCTGTTGCGTCGGTGAACCACCATGACAACCGATTTTGACAAAAGTCAATTAATAAATCGAAAAGCTGTATAATAACAATCGATAATATTAATAAGAATAACCGATTAACGCTAAATCTATCTAAATCGCAAAGTTTTAAAATATACGTGTAAATTTTTATATTTCTTAGAGTGAAAGCATCTTGAAATATAGCAAAAAATAACTTCCGCATTGTCATCGACGTTGTATATATTTTTTAATTCAGAAAATTTCCCTCGATTCGTTATTTTTAATTATTTAGTACACACTCGATCTATCTTTAACTTCGTTACTCGTTCGCAAAGGGTTAAAACGGAGTAACGATCGAATATGTGGTAAGTTGTAAATAGGAAAATTTGATTTCCAAATTACGAGTTGGTAAACGAAGCGGATATAACTTAATAAGCGCCAACTGATAACCACTGTTCATCCTATTCTCATCTTGGACCCGCTCTGATTAAACTTTCGGTCTGTCTGATCCGAAGTCAGATTGGCAAATGAGCTGCAGCTATACGATGCCACGGCCTTTATATAGCCAACAACCGGTGACTACCGAAGGTCGGACCAAAAGTCACGATCGTTACTGATTTCCCCGATAATTAATTTTTTCACTCCCGAGGTCCGTGATTTATTAATTTCTCGCAAATTCATATTTCTCGTAATTTTGCAAATTACGTCAACGTTTGATAGCATTATTAATCCAACGTCTACTTAACCGGAAAAATTATCTTAATTAAGGTAAAAGTTGTGTATCAATTACAATACTCAAAAATTAAGACACAGATGTATAAAATTAAAGTTTTAATTTTTTCGTAATTTAATTTTCAACTTTTGAGTACTATTATTTAATAATTTATCGATAGATATTGTTGTATTAAAGTATCTTTTAATGTGTGAACACGATTCGTTGCTCACATTGCATCATGTACGTAATTAATTAAACCGGTTAGTTTGAATTTAATTCACTACTCCAAATTGTAGAGATCATGTTAATCCTTGACTTTCTACAAATTTCAGAAAATAGAATGCAAAGATTTCTGATATACGTATTAACCATTTCTTTGCAATAATTAATCAATTTTCTATTTCGTATTTGAAATTGATCCAACAACTAATCTAGAAAGAACAATCACAATCGATATCGTTTCTCTACGGTGTCACTGCAATTAACAAAACACATTAATCCACTGAAGTAGATGGAAATATTTAAAAGCAGTAAAAATCCTTATCACTAGACCTACCAAAGGAATAAAAATGACTCTTTCCAGATATTTTATTTTTACAGTTTCTTAGAACATACAAACTGTTTTTGACAAAATGTTTCCCTACTTTCAATCAGATCGAATAACACAATTGTTATTCATTTCCCTCGTACCGCTACGACTACCTTTATTCGTGAAATATATATTTAGATACTCGTTATAGGTTTGTAGTTCTAGCGTTAGCCTGTGCTAAGCTAACAGGGATTTAGCGGTAATCCGGGAAGAAGGGTTTCTCATTGGGTAAATAAAAACATAGCGCCGGTTGGAGAAGCTCCAGAAACGATACTACGAAACGTAACAAACCCGTTGGGCCCCTTGGTTGGGGAACGCTGGCATAGACTGGCAGATAGAGAAGAGCACGAAGATCGCGAACGATGAACGAGGAGAGGAGAAATCGTGTAGAGAGTGAGAGAGTGGGAGAGAGAGGTTGGTAAAGAAGAAGAAACGAAGAGAACCGGGGCCCAATGTCCATTCAGCAGGCACCTGCCACGTTAAATTCAACCGGGCAGGGCTGGATGGGTGCTTCCTTCGAATGGACCAGCGTGAAACAGAAAGAAAACGAGGACTATTCGAGAAAGTTGAAGAAGGAGATGTTCGGCCGAGTGGTAGAGTTGTAGAAGACGCCGGGAACAGTGATGGAAGAAGGAGAGGAAGAAGATGTAGGAAGAGGGAAGAAGAAGGAAGAGAAGGAAGAGGCGCCCTGTAGGTACATCTCTCTTACATCACTCGTTGCTCTGCTCGTCCTTCCCAGCCGGACCAAAGAAAATAACCTGAGATATCACGCCGATAATGTAACCTTCGCCTCCTCTCCATCTGATCTTTCTGTATCTCGTTCTCGCCCTGATTGATTCGAATTTTATCGCTTCTTATTTTTATTCTCCATTCCGCGAATTTTCGGAATTCTCTTAGAAGAAATCTTGAAACTTAGAATTGACATCTTTTTTGTCGTAGGAAATTATTTAATTTCGGAGTAATTAGACTATCTGTAACGGGAAGAAATTTTCTTAGGCGAATTAACGCCTTAATTATTTCCACTATTTTCAGGATATATTGGATCCTTTTTTTTTTTTGGAGTTTTGTTATTATTTTTAGATTTTTTTAAAAAGGAATTTCGGCTTGGAAAAGTTCAGGGTTTTAGTCAATTCTTTTTTCTAGGGAAATCGTTGTTAGCCGTGTTAATTGTTTCGGTAACGGATGTTAAGATTAATTTATTATCGTTATGTTAATCCGTTCACTGCAAGGGGAATTTAGGATGTTTTATTTTAGGCGCTGGGATTTTATTTTTATTTTGTAATAATTCGCAACAGCAAAATTAAAATTTTTAAAGATTCGTATATAAACAGATCGAGTGCAACGTATCAATGACACACCGGTACCTCTTTTTCTACTCGAACAAATCTCACGGTAACAACAGCGAATCACAGTTCTATCTTAAAATTCAAATATAAAAATAAGTTCAAATTTAACCATTAACGAACCATTAACAATATCCTAACAACCAACACTAGTATCAACGCAACGAATACTTAACACGACTAAAATCCTCATAGACCATCTGTAACCCTCTTCTCATGACCCAAAGCTCACCCCATTATCCTTCTCCGTAGACCCAATTCTGCTGATAAAACCAGCAGCGTTAACACCATAACACCGTATCGCTCTTTGTATCGCACTTGACGCAACGATCATCCAGCAAATGGATATCGCAAATTGCTCATCCAACCCCTATTGTCCTATCCTCGGTTTCTTTTCAACATGGCGGCCTAGCGTAAGGCCAGCCAGAAGCCATCCTGCTGCCGCTGATTTGAATGAAATATTCGATGGCTCGACTCTCCTATTAACTGGCTCTTTAAGAGCTTCAGGATGGTATACTGGCATAACGGACGGAGTAATCGCACGGTCGTACATAATCTTTCTTTCAATGGCGTGTAGTCGCAAAATTACATTCGCACACGGGCAACACACGCTAGAGGGCGGCAGGGCGAGAAAGGAGGGGAGCGGAAAGGGGAAGAGAGGAGAGGAGAGGAGAGGATCGTTGGCCGCTACCTGCTGGCTCTTACAGCGGCGTCAAAGCGCGTCGGGATCGCCTTCGAGTATATTTCTCCGGTGAATTTCGCATAGTCATTCCAACAATGTGGTTACTTGCATCAATAACCCCGTCTTCCTGTGTTTTTGCCTACGTTTACGCTCATTATACTCGTTCACAGGGCCACTTATTCCCGCAGCCGCATAACAAATGTCTCCCCGGCTCTCCCACAGGCGTCGCTTCTTCCTCTAGCCCGTCTTTCCTTCCCCTCGATATACCACCCTGCGATAATGCGACATTGATCACTGGGTATCTTCCTATTCTTTTCCGCGTGTGTGCGTGTCTTTAACCCGGTTTTTTTACACTTACGAATAGATGCGACATGTGACATAGTGACGATGCAAAGTGATTTTCGGTGTTCCCTGTCGCCTTCTCTGGCACCGAATGTTCAATTTTTGGAACGGAAGTAATTTTTTAATGAACGAAACGTATGGTATTTTGGTATCGGATAATTTCGATGATAGATTTATGGAACGATAACGTTTCGATCGGTAACGAAATAGAAATCGCAGATCGGTAATTCTCTGGTTAGAAGTAAAGGAAGTAATATATTTGTAATAAACGTTGTCTCTCTTTTGAAATGTATGAGCTTGGTATCGGATAATTTCGACGATAGCTTTATGGAACGATAACGTCTCGATCGTTAACGAAACAGAAATCAAAGATCGGTAATTCTCTCGATCGGAGTAACAGAAGTAACATCGTTGTCTCGCTTCAAAGATGTATAACCTTGGTATCGGATAATTTCGGTATTATCTTTCTCGAACGATAACGTTCCGATCGTTAACGAAACAGAAATCGCAGATCGATAATTCTCTGGTTAGAAGTAATGGAAGTAACATCTTTCCAATAAACGTTTCACTTTTGAAACGTACGAGCTTGGTATCGGATAATTTCGATGCTATCTTTATCGAACGATAACGTTCCGATCGTTAACGAAACAGAAATCGCAGATCGGTAATTCTCTCGTTAGGGTTAACGGAAGTAACATCTTTCCAATAAACGTTGTTTCTCTTTTGAAACGTACGATTCTGATATCGGATAATTTCGATAATATTTTTATGGAACGATACCATTTCGATCGATATCGAAACACAAATCGCAGATCGGTAATTCTCTCGTTAGAAATAACGGAAGTAACATCTTTCCAATAAACATTGTCCCTCTTTTGAAACGTACGACTCTGATATCGGATAATTTCGATAATATTTTTATGGAACGATAACATTTCGATCGATATCGAAACACAAATTGCAGATCGGTAATTCTCTCGTTAGGAATAACAGAACTAACATCGTTGTCTCGATTCTAACACGTATAACCTTGGTACCGCATAATTTCAATGCCACCTTCGTCGACCGATAACGTTTCTATCGTTAACAAAAGAAAAATCGCAAATCGGTAATTCTCTGTTAGAAATAACAGAAGTAACATCGTTGTCTCGCTTCTAACACGTATAACCTTGGTACCGCATAATTTCAATGCCACCTTCGTCGACCGATAACGTTTCTGTCGTTAACAAAAGAAAAATCGTAAATCGGTAATTCTCTCGTTAGAAAGTAAAAACTGTCGGGCGGTTAAAAGGAAATTATCTGGAACTATTACTACCGATAATCGCTTATTGCACACTCGGTTAGCCAAGCCGATTAAGACGTAACATCCTGTTGCACGAAACGGGAAGTCAGTGGACACGTTATCTAACATTTTTCCCATGTCCACCTCGGGCAGAATAGCCTTCATCCAGGCGAGTTTCTTCTCCGAGCTGGTTCCAGCCAATCTGTAACCCGTTCCACGGAAACCAGCGCACCTCTCCTCTCTGTCTCTGGATATTGTTTAACCCTCGGATGGAATAACAATTTCCATCGCTCGAAATGGGAGCATTTTCCTCTCCCTTCTGCGATTCGCGTCCGATCGCACGGTTCCAAGGCACACGAGCCAACAACTGTACCTTGCAACTGTTATCTAGGCAACGACCTTGCCTCCTCTCGTTTTCTCTCTCTCTCTCTCTCCTCTCCTCGGTTTCTCTCCGGCGATGGTACTCGACGGCGCGCGTGTGTGCGTGTGCAAGGCAAGTTCATCGGTCTGCTCGGAAAATCATTGACCTTGCAGTTGATCTAGCGTCGTTGCTGGATTCCTCCAGTTCCTATTACGTTGCCCGTTACGGGGAAATGGAAACCAGCTGCGGCTGTCCAAGGAAACCGAGTAAAATTACAAGCGAAACAGTTACCGGAGCGAAGCAGAAGGAATTGGGGAAAGCGTGTAATTATTTCACAGGTCTGGTATTCGGTTTAACCCATTGACTGCCAACTACGAGATATCTCGTAGTTAGCGTCTGTATCAAAACTTAGAGATGTCTCATAGTGGGTGCTTAATTTAGATTGGCTACAAATGGGTATTTGAGTTAGGAACTGTTAGAAAGGATGAATGAAAAATGTGTATAGCGTAGAGAAGATATTGATTATCAACTTTTATTATTAAAATTATTATTAAAACTATTATTAAAACTATTAAAATTATAACTTAGACGATTGGATCGTATCTTCGTGTTTTCTTTAAAATAAAACCGTGGCACTCACGCAAAACGCGCTAAATTTCCGTGGCAGTCAATGGGTTAATAGGTGTTAAGGGATCGTTTAACCCAATTCGCTGGCAGGAAAATTTAATGCGTTTTGCTCTAGGCGTGAAGATATTATTTTCCCCTCTGAGGGGACATTAAAGTTTATTAGTGCTTAAGAATAGTAATAAAAAAATCGAATAACATTTTATTCCAGCAGAACTTTTTGAGAAATGTATGTTTCCCTGAAGTTTTCTCTGGAAATGGCAGAAGAAATCAAGTGAAGATATAGTAAAATTATTAAAATATATAAAAGAGAACACGACCATCCACATCTTCGGCGAACATTATTCCGAGTGCAAAGGGTTAAAAGGAATCTTAAAGAAGATAATAATATTTAGTTTCAGATATAGCGCTAAAATGTCATTTGTCTTTTCTAATAATTTCTAACTGAAACGGATATAAAATTATTCCGTGATAAATCGCAATCCACTAGAAGATATCTCGTAGTTAGCAGTGAATGGGTTAACGGGTTTGGGTTAGGTTTGGGAATGTTTCTTCGGGTTTCAGAATGGAGATTAAAATTTCGTTGGATATCAGGAAGAGGGAGATCGTGTCGTGTGCTTGGTGAAAGGCCACCAAGCTCTTTTCTCCGTTACGCGTTTGTGTGTGTATGCGTGTATGTAGACTGACGGGACATAAATAGGAAGACGTATCGTGGCTTACGAATCTCGACGAATCTGACCTGATAAAATTTTAATCCAGGTTCTGTAGAGAAACGTGGAATATCGCGTGACAACCGCGATGTCGGTACATCAATTGACTACCGTTACGTGATGCTTCTATTCAACGTTAAACCTACCACGGTCAAAATGACCGGTAAATAGGAAAGAAGTAGAAGCTTTAAAAAATAGAATAACAGGAGACATTGAGAGAATGACTATATTAGAAAAGATATAAGAAAAAATATTGGAAAAATATCTCCAGTACGAATGATTAGGATGGTAACGTTGAACGTTGAGTTTTTAATAAATGTTTAAAAAACGATGATTTAGACCATGATAGGTTTAGTGTTAATATTAACGCGATCATTCACCAGCGATTCACTTGAAAAATCGCACTTCGATATGCGAGATGTAGACTTTTCGATCTTTCAAAACGTATCAGTAACAACCTCGCCGACGAAAATCTCGAAAAAACGAGCTTAACACTAAACCTACCGCGGTCAAATGACCGGTAAATAGAAAAGTAGTAGAAGCATTAAAAAATAGAATAACAGGAGACATTGAGAGAATGAGTATACGTATATTAGAAGAAAAATCTCGAATACGAATGATTAGGATGGTAACGTTGAACGTTGAGTTTTTAATAAAAGTTTAAAAAACGGTGACTTAGACCATGATAGATTTAGTGTTAAAACCTTCTTGTATCATGTGGATTGATATACAGCGTGGTTTATAAAGCAAGCATCGCGTTTCAATAGCTGATGGAAAATACAAAAGTGATACGAGAAGTTCATATAAACGTGCATTCCCTTCCTAACTTTCTTTTTATGGTATAAAATTCTGTACTTAGATAATAAACGTACAAAACGTTGATCCTAATGATCGTTCCAAAAAATGTTTAATTTACGTATTTGTTTGAAAAATATTCGTCTTGTTGTTTGGGTAAGATGTCCTGTTTTAATCTTAACACGTGATGTCTTCTTAAGCACCGATTGTTAAAGTAAATTAATATTTCCAAGAGTTACGACGAATATAAATTTTTTTTTATCGACGATGTCCCTGGAATTTCAGGCTTTTGTTATTTTATTTTTTATTCTTTGTCTTCTTTCAGAAGTAATCGACTCTGAGACAGGTTCAATGAACTATTATACATACTATTCTCGATACCTCTTTCATGGTCGTTTAGAAACGTCCAAATGTCTTTTTACTTGTCGAAGTATTTGATTTTAAAGATCACACCATTGTTAATTGTTCTTAATCGATTGCAATCTGAAAATTAAAATCGAAGCAAGGTTTTAACGTAAATTATAAACGTGAAATAATTATTAATTTTTAAGTTGACATGTTTATTACGCTTTTAAAACACTCGGTATGAAACAGTTCGCTCTGAGTAACGTGATTTCGTAACATTTTTTAGATTAAATGATGGTTCCTCAGTAAACTACTGAAAATAAAAAATCGAAG
>NIJG01000019.1:1112501-1129165 GCA_002201625.1 Euglossa dilemma | reverse complement strand
ACGCGAGTTGGTAACATTTTTAAGATTAGATGATGGCACGTCAGTGAACGACTGACAATAACAAATGGAAGGAAATTTTCGGAATTAAAAAATATGAAAAAATACTAAAAGATAAAAAATAAAATACTAAAAATACTAATTACTACTAAAATTATTTTCCGCTATATTCCATGCAGCTTTTGAAAAATTAAAAAACTTCTATATATATTGTAACATTCGTCCTCAAACAGGATAAAACACTCGGTATGAAACACTTTGCTCTAAATTACGCGAGTTGGTAACATTTTTAAGATTAGATGATGCTGCGTCAGCGATGATCTGCCGTGCTTGCGGTTTATCTCACGGCAGATAAATGTATCTTGTATAAATTACATTCTAATTACGCGGTAAGCGGTAGAAAAATGAATACACTCGTGTTGGTTACAACAGGTGTTACAATAGCGTTGATTGGTCCTCGCGCAACATTTGGCTGTAATGGCGTTCGGTGAAGTGTCGATTGTGTGTATATAATGTACGCGATATGGTACGTCGGTAATATCGTTTCTTAATTGAGAGACAGGTGTTGATCGAATGATAAATGATCGTTGCAGTGGATTCGAATAATTACCGTGCTTTAAATATGATTTTAAATATGATTCGAACAAAAATACCTAATGTTGCTGTCTTTAATACGGTTGTTTATGAATTTCATAAATGACTGCAAATAAATATCTCTTGGGCTTTAAAAATGATCCTCTGTAATACTTTATGACTTGAAAATGACGTATTTTCAAATGATACTT
This sequence comes from Euglossa dilemma, assembly GCA_002201625.1. Taxonomy (NCBI): domain Eukaryota; kingdom Metazoa; phylum Arthropoda; class Insecta; order Hymenoptera; family Apidae; genus Euglossa; species Euglossa dilemma. The sequence goes on along the minus strand of NIJG01000019.1, from coordinate 1,128,383 downwards.
GGATGTATTAATTTGGAAAAATGATCTTAGATTTGTTAATTAAATAATTATTATATCTTTAACACTAGGTTTACGGACGTTTTCTGCATACCTATTACTAGGGATATTTATCATATTTACAGGTTAAGGAAACCACGTATTTTCATTTTCTTTGTTTTAAAGGGTTTAATTTGAAAACAATTACGATATTAATAGACTCGATATAAGTTAATTAAATCTGTTAATATTGTATAATTGGAGCAACCCATCCGTCAAATTGACGAGTCCCGTAAACCTAGTGTCAAAATACTCGCTTCGCTATAAATCTAACACGGTATTTCTTAATTATTTAATTGAATCTGAAAGTAGGGTAAGTAGAATAATTAGATTACGAAGGTTTAAATACCGACGTCTTTAGTGTTTTCTAATGATCTCGTTTCTTAAATTATTCGAAACATTTGCTATTTTTTATCTGTACGATGTTTTTCTAAGGATATCGAAAATTTGATTAGGGTACTTGAAAAATTACAAATTTGAGAGTTCTGTTGAAAATTTTGGTAACTTGTCCGTCGAATTTGTGCTTTAAACGAGGAAATATCGGGTGAAACCGAAAGGGAATTTAAAAATTACAAGACAAGGTGGTATGACGAAGTGGGACGAAGCGGAAATTGAAAAGTTAATTAGTGCATTACATTAAGTAGAGAGTCGAGCGGACAGATCGAGTCTCGGGTTTCGAAGTTTAAATTTCCTGCGTTGCGGAGATTTTTTTCACTTCTCCGCTCTCTGGGATGCCATAGAGCCGCCTCGACCTTGAAACCAAACGTGTTATTACCGTCTTTGAAACGTGTACTTCCCTCGGGCGAAACGATTCAAACAGTATAAGCTATTTGAGGCATTCGGAAATAAAAAATTTTATCATTACCAAGCTGTTCCGCGATGACTTACTCCGTTGAACATGGTAATAAAACTACATATATTTATTTATTTCTAACATCCTTCTAAATGCTTCGAGTATTTATATCCTGGAAAACAATTTAAGAATTTGCAAGATCTTTCAACCATTAATTTTTCATTCGTCGTAATTATATTTCTAAATAATTTCTAAATAAATATTACTCGCAGAATATAATATGATTTTTATGGTTTCTATCAATTAGAATTTTATAATAATCATCTCTGTAACATATTTTATATTATTTAATTCGTTTCAGAAGGAAATACTTGTCGCGATAATTTTCACAAATTAGTCAAATTATTTCGCGTTAAATTTCTACGATGGAACGAAAGAGAAAAGATAAATCTTTAGGGTTTCCAGTGAAAATTATCAGTACAACGACAGGGATTAAGAACGAGTTCTTCTGATTCGATAGGACGTTGAAGAAATCAACAAAGAGCGACTCGAATTACCCGAGAGCAGCTTTTCTCGACACACAGACGGACCGTTGTAAAATTATTAACAAGCTTACCGTGTGTCTTGCGGGGTTTCTTCGATGACGGGTGAAGTCCTATGCAGTTTCATCCAATTTCACAAATTCACCGTCTTCCACTGTGGTTTCCCTGCCATTCTATCCTCTCTTTCCCTTCTGATCTATCAACGATCCACGAATCTGGGCTTGCAGTGTTTATGAGTATCGATAGATGGACAGAGAAGCTATCCTCGTTGGTCCACGAGATTTCGTTCTATTTGAATTTGTGCCTTGTTCGACAAGGATAGTGGCGAGGTGCGTGTGCGAAATGGTTCTGTGGCCTGTGTAGAAGCGAGAATCGAAATTTTCGTGAGATACGGTTGTACAACATGGGGTATATCTTCGTTGGTAAATAAAACGCTATCGCTCGATTCGATGTTTAATTCCGAGTAAAGTATACGATTATATTCTAAAATTTGTATAATTCAATAATCGATTGTCGATGAAAGTTCATATTCCGACTAATAATTTTTATTGAGCAGTGAATTTTCAGATTACGTTTATTTTTTATCTTATACTCGGAATCATACATTGGATCAGTTAAAAAATACTTGTTTATGTATAAGAATTATTGGTGATATTAATATTTTCATAATCACGGTTATGAAAATATAATTTTATTTCATGATGACTAGAGGATTTATTCAACATTGAATGTTATATTAACTTAATTATATTAACAATCTGTTACATTAACTCATTAATAACAAGTGTTTAAATTTTATTTTCAATTTTTTGGTATAACAGAGAGGAATGCTATTAATTGCAAAAAAAATTGAAAAATGAAATGAAGGAAAAACTCAAAAATAAATTAATTTTAAAAATAATTATAATTCTCTCATTTGTTACTAAATAACGAGATAGTAGTGTGAGAAATAGTATAACAAATACTAAAATTTCTTAAAGTAACACGTTTATGATATATTATACGAGACAATTATAATCATTCTTAAAATTAATTTCTTTTCAATTTTTCTCATTTTATTTTTCAAATTTTAATGGCAGTGAAACATCTTTCACTGATATATCTGTTACGACGTTAAAAATGTTAAGTACAAAGCTTAAAATACCTTTAATGTCAGGTACGAAAAGGATTCGTTAAATTTATCCTCTATCTTGCCGGCAAGAATGCAGCTGCTGTTGAAAAGTTTATAAAACGAGAAAGTACATTTACCAATTTACACATCCCTTAAAACTTTGTTCACATGGTTCCCTTAACATGATCACGCTCGACTAACCAGGCAATTAATTTCGTATACCTTCCCGAGGAATATTTCCTCGTTTCAAACCAGATGGGGGCGTTTTATCCTGATTTTGTGAACCTCCTTTGGCCAGCATCTTCCCGTCCAATTATCCGAGACATTAATTACGCTTAATTATTGCCCGGACGATCTGAAATAGGCCCGCATTGTGCTCGCGTCGAGTTCTTACGCGCGGCTTAATGAAACGGACGTCCGGCGCATATCGTTGATAATAAGATTGCCGCTGTTAAGGGATCGCGTCGATTTCACAAAAGGCGAACGCCCCGTAGAAAGTAATTTAATTCCAGCCGGCGTGGATGCCTGGCCCAAGAGTAAATCACGTGGTCTCAACGTTTCAGGCTTCAATGCTACCGCCATTGTTTGCCAATGAATTTTTCACCCGACCTTTTGCCGGCATAATTCTTCGGGAAGAACAGGCGGAAACGAAAAAACCGATAATTAATATCGACCTATCGTATAAAAATTATTTCGCGGTTAATTATCTTGACAAATTGGTACAAAGATGTAGATATGGATTTTCACCCAATCTTTCGTGAACATAATTCCGCGGGAAACGAAGAAACCGATAATTAATATTGATCTTTTGCATAAAAATTATTTCGCGGTTAATTATCGTAACAAATTAATACAAAGATATAGATATAGATTTTTAGCCAATCTTTGGTGAGTATAATTCTACGGGAAACGAAGAAACCGATAATTAATATCTTTCGTATAAAAATTATTTCGCGGTTAATTATCGTAACAAATTGATACAAAGATGTAGATATATTCTATAATCCAATTTTTCGCGTTTTTAAGAAATTCTACGTGAGTCAATCTTTCGAGATTTCAAATTGTTTGAAAATATAACCCTAATACCGTGTCATATTTAATAGATATACTCTTAATTATACTAATGTACTAGCAAAAGTATACTATTAAGTATTTATTCACGAAACACGAGACGTTATAATAATAGAGACTTACATTTACTTTAAATTACATATTTTTTAATTTTACATATTAATTACATATTTATACGTGAAAGAAAGTGTTTTTATATTTCCGTTACTTCTAACCTATCTTGGTTCTTAGAATCAGTAGAAGACGTTCGTAAAATTCGTACGTTTATTTACGTTGGAGCATGAATGAAGTACAGTTACTTGTTACATAAACAAGAAATAAGTATGACAAAAGCACACAGTGTGATCTACAGCTAAGCTGCTGTAAGCGTGATGATATATGTAGATCGGATCGCATTATAGTCCTGATCGGACGATTGCGATGGTAAAAGGAAGAGTCGAAAGTAAGCGAAGTGCTGACCATATGTTGCCCGAGCCAAACACCATTTCTCTTTCCGTGTTATTCTTCGGTTTCACTCTTGTCGCAAGTTGAAACACGATGGAAAGCTATAGATTGGAGAAAAAAGCCAGCAAACAAAAGGCTACGTTGTTACGTAAAGAGGTTATACCTCCGTGGAAGAAAAATGAAACTTCCAATGCGCATGTCCAAACAAATAGGCGGAAAGGGCGCATGCGTCAATCCCCACCATCGCTTCGCGGATTCACTTGGTGTTTGCTTAGGTTACTCTGCTTTGTAAACTCTGCTTTAGTAAACTCTGCTTTAGTAAACTCTGCTTTAGTAAACCGATTGCGCGTAGTGGCAAAAGTCTCAACCCTTTCCACTCACCGAATTTTTCGTTAAGGAAAAATAGCAATTCGAAGACTTTCTTTCGCAAAGACACTTTTAAAACGGTAAATAAGGAATTAAGACTTAACATTATTCTATCTCGACATTCCACGGATTGTTGGATGATTTAAAATTTGATATATTAATTCACGTCTATCTTTAAAATGTGACTATTTGTTATCAAAAAATTTTGAAGAGCTACATTAATTAATATATCAAATTTAAGATATTATAAAGATATGAGAGATATCGAAATTAAATAATTTGACATGTTAATTATTATACGATTCTTTATTTACCGGTCGAAAAAATAACGTTAGTTTTATAGCAAAAAAATCGTCGAACACAAAGGGTTAGGTTGCCAAGAAAATTTAGAGCGTTTTGGTTTATGCGTGAATTTTAACTATACTAATGTACTAACTAAAGTATATTATTAAGTACTTATTCACGAAACACAAGACATTACAACAATAGCGGCTTACATTTACTTTAAATTACTAAAGTTTATTTTAAATTAATTTCAAAGAAGCTAATATAACGCTAAAATGGCATTTACCTTTTCTAATAATTCCTTAGCTCAAACGGCTATAAACTTATTCCGTGACAAATCGCAATCCACCACGAGATACTTATCTCGTAGTTGCCAGTGAATGGGTTAATAAGTAATTACTCAATTAACAGCTGCAAACATCGTGCAAATGTGTATCTTATTATTTCATATCAACTTTTACTAGGAATTTCACTTTCATTTGATAAAACCACGTTTGTTCTTCGTTTATTCTTCAGTCTATACGGATCTTTATTTTCAAACAATAACCGGAAAATATAACGAACAGGAGATAAGAAGTTGACTATGTACGTAAATCACAGTGACTGAACGAATAACAGCTTCACGTGTGTTAGTAAATATTTGTGTGGGAGTAAACGTTCCTGAATTTACACGTGTGTGTGTCTGTACGTGAAAGATAGAAATAGTTATTGCAGCATTTTATTTCACAACCTTAAACAGACTTTGCAAATGTCTCGCGAATGTTTTCTAGAAACAAATGCAGAATTTGCCTCGTTAATTACGCGAGAGAATAATTACACTTAATCTTAATGGAATCTGCAAATATATAAATACAATATTTGAAAAATATTTATTTTGTCTTCCTTTTAGTATTAATTTATATTTTGTCCTCCTTTTCAAGATAATATACTTTATCTCTTTTAAATCTAAACGAAGTTGTATCTTTATTAATTACGAGTTAAACCGAAGCTTTCAGCATGTAGAGTAAAGCAAATAGGAGGGAAAGAGATAACTATACTTGCTTGACCAGTGTATAGCCCCACGTATTCTAAGAATTCTATTTTTTTTACTTCAACTTTTTCCAGAAACTTCATTTTCGGTCACTGAAGTTTGCGTTCTTCTTTGTCGGACTTCTTTCGCGTGTTTTCTTTGTCTTTCTTGTTTAATCTTCGGATTGACTTTGTCTTTCTGTCTGTGGTAAGAGTGAAACCGAATAGCACTGGAAGAGAAACGACCTTGCTCGGCTAATATATTTCTCCTATACTTTAGTCAATCTTCAGTGAAGTCTGGGAGAATTGGCAAAAATGCCAATTAATTGCATCCTGTTATAATTCGATGTTGTAAAACATTCAGTTAAATCGGTTAATTTTTCCCATATTTGTATAAAACATACAAATTCACTACCGTTAATTAATAAACGAAAGGGAATTTCATCGAAATTAGATACGATTATTTCGACATAATTTTGCGATGGAAATTCGTTTCCAAATTACACCTTATATGGCTTTCTATGTTATTTCTTCAATTTACTATTGCAAAAGTGGAAAATCAGACATCTGTAATAAATTACTATGTCTTATTACCGTGTCTTCAATTTACTCTTGCTAAAGTGGAAAGTCAGACATTTATAGTAAATTACTTAGTAATCGTAAAAAAGATTACTATTAAATAAAACATTCTATCGCTAATAACATTCTTAATTCTCAATTAATTAACAAACTAACAACTTACCAAATTCACAAATCCTTAAACTCTATATAAAGTAAATAAAATTATTACATAAAACATTAGGTTGTTCGGGAAGTCATTTCTTTTTTTTTATGCAACTTAAGCGTAAAATTAGCTGTGAAAAAATACAATTAGGTTCTGTGTTGGGGAAAAAACGAAATTACTTTTCGAACAACCTAATAGAATAAGGGTGGGATGAAATGAAATAGAATAAGGTAATAGAATAAAGATGGAATGAAATAAAATAGAATAAGGTAATAGAATAAAGATGGAATGAAGTAAAATAGAATAAGGTAATAGAATAAAGATGGAATGAAATAAAGTAGAATAAGGTAATAGAATAAAGATGGAATGAAATAAAATAGAATAAGGTAATAGAATAAAGATGGAATGAAATAAAATAGAATAAGGTTATAGAATAAAGGTATTTGATAATGTAGAAACTTTTACTCGAGTGAAATATATCATTTTTCAATTTCACGTATGTACACTAGGACGGTGTTACCTACACACGTAGAGAGGATAATTTTCGTAGTGGAAGAACAGTTACGCGGGCATGTTGCATACGTAACAGTTGCTATCAACGGGTGATGCGTGCCAGGTTCCTCCGGACACACTTTAGAATCGCTTGCACGTGCATCAGCCACAAACGGGAACCATACATCATTTTCACGTTAAAATGGCAAACGACGACAGAGCTGTTACTCGTTGCTCGTGACCGCGTCGTGAAACACGATAATTTTAGCTCTCCGGAATGCACTGTCGATACATTGAATGATCCCTTACACACATATGCACCCCGATACTGCGCACACACGCGCGCTATCGCGTATCATTAAAGGTATGAAACTCGATCGATTTAACGCGAAGAATTTTTTCCTTGTGAAATTAATATCGAGTGTAACGGAATTCGGTAATTTTAATCACAAACGAAAAGAAATAAGAAGATTACNGGTAATTTTAATCACAAACGAAAAGAAATAAGAAGATTACCAGAGACGGATAAAAGAATTATAATTTTTGAAAATAGAAAGAAGGGTAATGGTAAAATTTGTAATATGCGAATTAAGTTATTGGGACTGTGAAATATATTGAACCAAAACTCTGGAAACTTGTTACAAAAATTTCTTGTAATTGGCAAATTACAAACGATACGTCTTTACGATATAAATCAAACGTGTTATACGTTAACACATTGTTGTCTAGTCACGAGTAACATTTAGTTAATCAAACTCGTCAACTTCAACTTCATCAACTTCATCAAATGTCCACTTTGCAATAAAAAAGAAATTTCACTTCTCCATCCACTTCCAAAGAAATAACCAGTGATATAAGATAAACTGCAAGAAAATCAACCGATCAAAAATATGTTAAAGCAAAATTGAAAAAAATCGCGAAGTATTGAAACTGTCGGTGAGCAGGAACACTTGTAAACCAGGGAGAAAACAATTACAAATCCCGTGTATCTCATAGAATAGGAAAAGTACGGTGCATAGCTAGGGCCGCAGGTTCCGTTGTGTCCATTTTGCTATAAAAAAGAAATCTCACTTCCACATCGACTTCCAAAGAAATAACCAGTGATACGAGATAAACTCTAAGAAAAACAACCGGTCAAAAATACGTTAAAGCCAAATTGAAAAAAATCACTAGGTATCGAAACTGTCGGTGAGCAGGAACACTTGTAAACCAGGGAGAAAACAATTACGAATCCCGTGTATCGCATAGAATAAGAAAAGTACAGTGCATAGCTAGGGCCGCAGGTTCCGTTGTGTCCACTATGCTATAAAAAAGAAATTTTGAAAGAAATTTCACTTCCACACCCAATTTTGAAGAAATAACCAGTGAAATAAGATAAACTTTAAGAAAAACAACCGGTCAAAAATACGTTAAAGCAAAATTTTTAAAAATCGCTAGGTATCGAAACTGTCGGTGAGCAGGAACACTTGTAAACCAGGGAGAAAACAATTACGAATCCCGTGTATCGCGTAGAATAGGAAAAGTACGGTGCATGGCTAGGTTCCGGCAACCTGTCTAATCCCTTCTCTGCAAACGCGGCGCGCGCAATCCTCTTGTGCTTGTACACGCAATATACATATATTCATGGCCTGTACCGTTTCGAGAAGTGAATCGAAAGAATGTAATCTCCGATCTTCATCTTCTCCCGATTCGTTTCGTAGCTGGGTCCGCCAGCCGGGGCTGCTCTCTTCATTATGCCGGCGAACACCAGAGGACACGTCGATTCTCTTACGAAACCTCTCACTTTATACGTCGATTTAACGTATGTCGCTGTTAGTTAAAGAGACGCCGACCAGGCCGCGCGAGGCTGAAGGATCGAAAGTCGATCGGTAAATCAACCGGGATCCGCACGGGAACCTGTCGTTTCTCCTCAAATTATACCAGCTCGCCTCCGCTTCTCCTATGCCGTTTGATATTTTCGTCGAAATTTATTCCGATGATTCACAAAAGCCTTTAAGGAACAGGTTTCCTTTTTCGCCACGTTAGAGTCTCGCACTCGCAGGATAACCGAGCCAGGGATCCCTCCGATTCCCTCTCTTCCTGGTTTTCAACCAGTTAGTCGCTGTTCCAATTGAACTTTCAATATTATCGGCGATCGGCAGCATTTTCTCAGCGAATCGACAGTCCAGGATTACGGAAACTTGGATTAACACTAGATTTATGGGACCCGTCAATTTGACGGATGAGTTGCTCCGATTATACGATATTAACGGATTTAATTAACTTATATTAAGTTTGTTAATATTGTAATTGTTTTTAAATTAAACTCGTCGGTTTTTTTTCTTTAGAAAATAGGTGGTTTTTTTTACCTGAAAATCTGACGGGTGTTCGTAAAAATAGGTATGCAAAAGACGTCCGTAAACCTAGTGTTAAGAAGGGTTTTCCAGAGATTCTATTTACAGATATCGATGTAAACGATAATTAATATCGGTCTTACCAATCTTTAACCCTTAACTAATCTACTTTTAAGCATGAATATCGAGCATCGGGATCCATCTGATTCGCTCTCTTCCTGGTTTTCAACCAGTTAGTCCCTGTTCCAATTGAACTTTCAATATTATCGGCGATCGCCAGGATTTTCTCAGCGAATCGACAGTCGAGGATTACGGAAACTTAGATTAAGAAGCGTTTTCCGAGAGATTCTATTTACAGATATCGATGTTAACGGTAATTAACCCTTTGCACTCCGAATAATGTTCGCCGAAGATGTGGATGGACGTGTTCTCGGCTCCCGAAAATCACTTCTTTTATATATCTTTGTAATTTTATTATATTTTGACTTGATTTCTTCTGCCATTTCCAGAGAAAACTTCAAGGAAACATACGTTTCTCAAAAAGTTCTGCTGGAATAAGTTATTATCCCTTAATCGCTAATAAACTTTAATGTGGAGTGCAAAGGGTTAATGTTGGTCTTACCAATCTTTAACCCTTAACTATTCTACTTTTAACTGTGAATATCGACCATCCGATTCGCTCTCTTCCTGGTTTTCAACCAGTTAGTCGCTGTTCCAATTGAACTTTCAATATTATCGGGAATCGGCAGGATTTTCTCAGCGAATCGACAGTCGGGGATTACGGAAACTTGGATTAAAAAAGATCTCTTAATTTTATGTCTTTCTGATATGTTACCTCTTAATTCCATTGCGTCGAAAATTAAAAGAACATTTACAGGTATCGATATAGCCAACAATCCCAGTAAAAGAAAGAATAAAATCCGACGCAGACACTAGTCAGACCGTTAATTTATCTGAAATCAAATTGCAACTATAAAATAACGCATGAACAAAAAACCAAACGCGTTACGATTATCAGCTTGGCAGGCGAAAAAGCGCAGACAGTTTTAGACACAAAATAGAAGAATAGCTTGCCACTGAAACGGTCAACAATCCCAGCAAAGGGAAGAATAAAATCCGACGCAGACACTAATCAGACCGAGAGGTTAGGTTCACCGTTTGAGTGCCACGTGTCTTTGCTGTTTCCCCGTCGAAACGTGCCAAGGAGCCTTTTTTCGCTTGTCTTATTCCCAATCCAAAAATACCAAGTATAGTCCTTCTCTTATTCTCCATTAAAAATGCCAACCAACGCTATTGCACCATTTCCAAATGTTACATTAAAGTCAACGAATTAATAACGAATTAAAGTTAACGAATTAACACTAGGTTTACGGGACCCGTCAATTTGACGGGTCGATTGCTCCAATTATAAGATATTAACAGATTTAACTAACCTATATGAAATCTGTTAATATTGCGAGTGTTTTCGAATTAAACTCATTGTTTGTTTTTTAAAGAAAATATGTGGTTTCCTTTGCCGGCAAATTTATTGGATGTTCGTAAAAATAAGCATACAAAAAACGTCCGTAAACCTAGTATTAATAACGAATTAAAGTTAACGAATTAATAACGAATTAAAGTTCGTTTTTTTATCAGCTGTCTTATTTTTATATCTGCTTCGAAGTCTAGCACTTTTCAAGCGAAACGGAAGAAGAAACAGAAAATCGCTTGTTGGCACTCAAAAACGGTTAAAAAGGTCGCACAGTTGAACTTAGCCGAAAATCACTGGGAATCGGTCCGATTACCGGCGTGACCTCGCGTCCGCTTGGTAAATCCGCTCGGTAAATCCGCTCCGTATCCTCGTGTGCTGCCACGGAGCGAGCACACGGCACACAGGTGTTCCCCCGGTATCGAATAAAACCGTGGAATCGCGCGATCCTCGGCGCGCGTGTACACGCGGGTTGTACACATTTACACGGGTTCATACACGAGAGGAAGAGAATGTGTCCCGAGGTTGGAGGAAGGCAGTGTGACCGGCGGAGGCTGGACGTCCGGAATGCGAGCGGAACCCGTTTCTATGAGTCAAGTCTGGCTATTGACAACGGCCTCTAACTCTGTCCCTTTTTCTCTTTCTTCCCTCGATTCTCTCTCCGCGTGGCCACCTCTCCCGGCCACGGTCCTGTAGTTCAGGATCGTGCCACGTTATCTGGAACATCGTGGCGTAGAGCGCGGTGAAACAGAGTCTCGGTGGGGGGATTTGCGGGATCGAGTCGAGTTACCCCGTGAAAATTCAAAACCGAGAGGCAGCCCGCCGGTGACGAGACGACGCTCCGATAATATTCCCCGCGTTAACGAGTTCACGAGAACGATTTCGATAGGTATTGGACAACACGCCAGGGGCTAGGGACTTTTTGTTTAGCCTTTTGTTAGCGAGCTAGAGGGAAACTCCGATTGGTCGTTTCGTGTTTCGCGTTCATGCAACTATTATAGTTGATACCGCGTGAATATAGTATTTTAAGTTTCCTATGAGAAATGTGAATAATTTTGGGAGTAATGAGTAGATAGTTTTTAGGTTGTGTTTTTTCTTCTAATTATTACAATCGATCGCGCGTGACCCGTGAATTATTTATTATATTTTAAGTTTCGTATCGAAATTGTAAATAATTTTAGGGGTAATGGGTAGATAGTTTTTAGGTTGGGCTTTTTCTTCTAATTATTACAATCGATCGCGCGTGAACCGTGGATTATTTATTATATTTTAAGTTTTCTATGATAAATGTAAATAATTTTGAGGGTAATGGGTAGATAGTTTTTAGGTTGGGCTTTTTCTTCTAATTATTACAATTGATCGCTCATGAATCGTGAATTATTTATTATATTTTAAGTTTCGTATCGGAAATGTAAATAATTTTAGGGGGAATGAGATAGACTTATAGATTAGGTTGTTGTTTTTTCCGCGACTTGTATTAGTTTGTTTTGTTAACGTCTGTTGACGTTTGGTAGGTACGTTCTGTTGATATTTAGATTAGGAAGCTTTGATAAGGGAAAGTTTAATTACGATGGAAACGAGGTTTAACCCTTTGCAATCCTATGTCGAGTGTGACTCTGTCAAAAGTTACAAAGTGTAACAATAGTGTAGATAAAACTGACATTTAATCCAATTTGTTTCTTCCTTACTTTAAATTAATAAAAAGCGATAGAATAAAATAAATAAAATATTTAAAAACGTTAAGGTCTGCTGGAAATATAATCCGGACCGCAAAGGGTTAATGGTTGACTAGCTAGAGAATTTTTAAGAAAAAATACGAAGAAGCTAAATAGTAGCTATACGTATAATACTTATCTCCTTAACGAATTTTTTATAATATCATTACCGTTAATAATAACATTCCATATAAGAATTATCATAAATTATAAAAGCCAAGCTGAGTTAAAACTAAATATCATCTTTGGTATATTTTATTTCCTTTTATGACAAAAGAAAACAAGATTTAGTATCGCATTTATATCGATATTATACTAACCACATACTCGTCAATTTTCATCCTTATTTAATCACCGGATTTATGGCAAATAATTATTACATTGACAAGCAGATAATTGATATAAAAGTATAATACGAGATTCGTTTATTTCCTTCAATTAACGAATAATTATACCCCCAAACGAATCCGTAATATCGGTACTTATATCGAGTTTCTATAATTATCGCTAATGAACTATAATCGCTAATTGCCACAGTCACGTATTGATTTTTTTCTCCCTAATTAAATAACCTACATCCATACATCGCAATCCAATCGGTTTATTGAAATTCCCTACATACCACGCGCATATGTACCCGCGCAATAAAAGTAATCAAGCGAAAAACATTGAACTAACGAGCTTCATGATCTTCGAACGTACGTATGCGCATCAATGATCATGGAATGGCAGATTCTAACCAACCTACACTCGTGTTTATCTCCCTAGCAACGATAACGATATCCGGCTGTTATGTACCAAACAGCGCTATCTTTTTCACACGTCCATCGAGTTCGATCGTTTTTACCCGAGCATAGGTGTGTTACGTTATCAACTCGCGTCGTTGAAGAAGAAATTACCGAACCTTCGGTCTCTATCGCCGGGATAAAAGACCCTAGCGAAAGATATAGCCGTACTCTACGTGTCGATCGTGAGTGAAATAGTGTGTGAATATCTCGAGAGCTTTCCCTGGGAAACTGCTACAAGAACAGTTTTCTTTTTTTTTCTTCGGAAAAAATGAGATAAGGATAGGAACGATACGATAAGATCGATGTAAGTGTTTATTTAACGGTAGAACCGCTAAACATGTCAACATGGTTTGAGATTTCTTACGGTTTTTTATCGTTTCGTTATTATTATTATTGTTATTGTTATTATTATTATTGTTGTTATTATACATAAAATATTTAGGTGTGGATTATAAATTGAGACATGTCGATTTTTTTTTATTATAAATTCTTTTGTCGAAAGGTTTTTCAGATTGAAAATTTACAGATAAAATTTTGTTAAAATTGTAAGAAAGATTAGTAGAGCTAGGTAATAAATTCGGTCATGATTTAAGCTAACGAAGAAGCATCGAGTAATTAGTGAACTCGATAGCAAGTGAAAGTGTTCCAGAAGAGGTATAAATCTATAGACCTTCAGTTCCAAGTTGCCAATTCAACCATCTTGAATTGTAAATGGACCAAGTGTCGTTCCTTAAAAATTAAACGATAAACAATTAACAATTCACTTGGTAACCTTTTATTAGTATTTCATATCGTAATTATTAAATTTATCAATTTGTTTCTCATTTTTATTCGTTAATTACATTTATTTATTTTTACGTTTTAATCGTTAGTTTAATAATTTCGTTCAGTTTTTATTTCTAATTATCTACGTAAAGTAAAATTGTAAATAGCAAGCAACTGTCAATATTTGGCAGTCACAATGGCTTCCTGTCGATGACCGATGAAAACAGTAATCCATAGTCTATACGCAATAACAAGCGTAATGACCTCGTGGATAAATTATAGCCGTGCATTCTTCTTCCTCGAGTTTAATATGTAGAGCAGCGATGGAAATTCTCGAGCATTACTGCTGGATCACTGTATATATAGCGAGTAAATAGCTTCGGGTGAAAGAGAGTAGTCGATCAGCTCGAAAATGAGTAACAGAACCGGCTGTTACGTTATTGCTCGATGGCTTCGAAGAACATTAATATTTCATCTGGATTCGCGTGCAGCGTTTCCATTGATCGATCTTAGACGAGAAAATAACTTCGATCTTCTGACTCGTATGACCGAGACGCGTCTCAACTCGAGCGTTGCGAGCCTTCCAGTTGTAACGGTATTAAAGAGAACCACTCGGGGAACTATGTCTAGCCCTTGGGCGGATTGCTTGCCTTTTACAATCCAATAATTGGAGTGTAACCGGGAAATTGAACAACGATTTAGAAATGAAAAATTAAATCTTAGGAATTTCTCGTCGTTTTTGAAAGTCAACGTTTCTTGTTTTAGGAAAAGGAAATTAAAATTGAAAGATTGGATTCTGTGGTAGTTCTTAATTAATTTCGTATAAAAGTCATTGTTTAAACAGTTCTATATAGAATTTCAAAAATATTGGGAACACGAGAGATTTGAAAAATTATATCAATTTGAATTTTCATTTTTAAATACTTAGTAATTGCTAAGTATATTTATATTATTTTAATCATATTTTTTTACGTATTGCTGTTCTTATTATTGTCATATAATTAAAAATTTAATTAACCAATGGAAATAATTAATTATCATAGAGAAAAATAGGATTTTATTTGAACATTGTTACGTTATTTCGAATTTAATATGTCAGTTAATATCGATCTCTGGAATTTTATTAAATGGCGACTGAAGCTCGGCTCTCGAGTGCAAAGGGTTAATGTATTCTTGCTCTAATTCCTTGCAAATTAATCTTCTTATGATCATCAATCAGAATGTTCAACGTATCTTTATAATTTTTAGAAAACGCTGCAGTTTTATTAGTAAATCGATATGCTCTCGTGACCTGTAGGATAAAGGAAAAAAGCATACCAATCATTAAATAATTTCCATCGTCACGTTTCTAAGCCATTTCTATATAAACCAGGTCATTTCTTAATATCTCGAAAAAATGACTTGAAAAGAATCTCTCTTACTATTACACATACAGAAAATTTCTGCAAACCTATAAACCTAAACTAACTTATAAAACCCCTATAACTCTAATTCAGACCTATCCTAAACGAAACCTTATCCACTGTAACTCGTAACTAGTTACTTAAAACGTTACTCTTACCCACTATATTCTAACCTAAAAACACGTTACTTTTACCCACTATATTCTAATCTAAAAAACGTTACACTTACCCACTATATTCTAACCTAAAAAAACGTTACTTTTACCCACTATATTCTAATCTAAAAAACGTTACACTTACCCACTATATTCTAACCTAAAAAACGTAACTCTTACCCGCTATATTCTAACCTAAAAAACGTAACTCTTACCTACTATATTCTAACCTAAAAAACGTAACTCTTACCCGCTATATTCTAACCTAAAAAACGTAATTCTTACCTACTATATTCTAACCTAAAAAACGTAACTCTTACCCGCTATATTCTAACCTAAAAAACGTAACTCTTACCCGCTATATTCTAACCTAAAAAACGTAA
>NIJG01000019.1:1086518-1108431 GCA_002201625.1 Euglossa dilemma | reverse complement strand
TCCTTTTCGATATTCCCAAGCTAGTACACGAGAAACTTTGTACGAAATAACAAAGTCAGCGCTGAACAAGGAAGAAGCGTCTACAAGAATCACGCGATATCCTGTTAGGTATAATTATACCAAGGACTGAAATTTCATATGCAATCCAATGAAATAACGCTCTACGATTGAAGAGGTACAACAAAGATATTAAAAACGACCTAGTCTCGGGGTATCGAGTATCATTAACATCGGTACGTTCTAAGAATGGCGCGATAAGTAACGCTTCGAGGAAGAGCTGCAGGAAGTACAGTTAGACACCGTATTGTAAGTCACCTTTTCCCGGTTTCCGTAACGAGGAAGTGAAAAAAAGAAAAAAAATAAAACACCGGCAGGAGACGGTGCTCGCCGCGGTTAATGCGAAACGCAGACGCGAATTGTTACAGTTTTGTCGTTCGAGGGTGAACGGTGTAATTTGATAATGAACAGGTGAAAAATTACCGCGCTGTGTCCGCGCTCTTTAATATCCCATTACGTGGAAGTTAACGACCGGAAAATATACCGCTCGGCTGCTCGAGGAAGTGGCCTGGTGAACGAGTCTTTTCTACTCTCGCGGTGCTATAATTCGGATAAGCTAACTTTTTCTTCTCTATCTCGCCTCGTTCTTTTATAGCCGCTCATTGATTCTTCCGTTTCGCTCCAATAGCACACGTGATGTACCGATCGAAGTGTAATTTTAACGGTGTTTTCCCTTCGATCGTGCCATCGTGTTCTTCCTCTACCGAGTTTCCCGTAAAAAGAAGGAAATTATTAAACAGTCGATGTGTTATGCGTCGTCTATAGACTGGGAATGAATAACACTGTGCGACACGATTTTTGAATTGCAATATCCATTGGAATTCTTATAGATCTCGTCTTCCTGAATATAAATCCGTAAACGAAATTTTTCTGCGATCCTCGGTTTCCGAGAAATCTGTGTTTTTTGAAAAACCCCCGATTTTTGGCTATAATGAAGAATTAGACGAGAATTAAAAATGTTAGGGTGATCGTTTGGATTGAATTAAAGATCGAATTAATTACACGATGCAGTGGTCTTCGTAATGCAACGAAATCTTAACCCTTTGCACTCCGAATTATACTTCGATTCTGTCACCAGCAGTTTCCAACGCTTTTTATTGTTTTATTTGAAATTTGTCTCGACTAAAAAATAGGGTAATTTAAATAAACAAAGGAAGAGACAAATTCGATTAAATGTCAATTTTATTTACACTTTTAACCCTTTGCACTCCGAATTATATATTTCAATTCTATTACCAGTAGTTTCCAACGCTTTTAATTGTTTTATTTGAAATTTGCTTCGACTAAAAAATAGGGTAATTTAAAAAAAATGAAGGAAGTTCGTAGTATTTGAGTGACAAGATACTGACTGAGATAAAAACTTTATATTTTTTTTATTATCCATCACACGTTCGATTATTTCGCAACGAAGGAGACTTAAAACATTCGTCTTATGAAATTTCCACCGATTGATTCATCCAGACTAAACGTTTCACGCCTGATGGAGTTTACGATCTCTCTACATACGATAAAAGCCACAGGTAACCAGAAATTGATCGAATGCAATTTACCATAATCCCGGTCGGAATTCCACGGGAACCCGCGCTGGCTGGACAAAAGTGAGATCTCCGGACGATACCGAAAAGGGGTTTCAGATTATATTTTCTAACCCGCGTCCGTCTATTTCTTTTTACGCCGAACCTCTGCCGTCCGCGTATAGCCGAACAGTCCATTAATTATTTCCCATCTACCTGTTCCAGGGGGAGCATCTCGGAAGCCATGCCGGCTGACGAGTTCGCTGGAAATCGACACAGAAGCAAACCAAGGCTGCAACCACCTTAACGAACCGCTATTCTCCCTGGCAAGGTCATTCGGCAGACCGGATCTAATCATGCTCATGCCGACCACGCTTCCTGTGCTCTCGTTCCTCCTTCTCAATCTCGCCGAGCAGAAGATCGGATGCTGAAAATTCGTGATCGCTTCGGTTGAAAAAATTCGCAAGCTTCGGAACCAAAAAAAAAAGAGAAAAAAAGAAGAAGAAGAAGAAGTAAAAGGAGAAGAAAAGGAGGAAAAGAAGCGAACGACCGTGTCCTCCGGTCATTTCTGAAAGAGGAAACGAATGGCTAGGGAAAGGAATACCTGGATAAGCCGGATTGAATTGCCTCCTAATGATACTTTTCTCGGTATCCTTGCACTTTAAAGGCGTAAAGGAACTCTGGAAGGTGGAGACGAGTCCCATCGGACGGTCCGAGGAAGAACCTGTATACCCAGCGTAATTATTCATGTACCGATGCTGCTTCCGATGCGTTCCTCCTGAAGAACGCGGGTTTTTGCCGGTTGTTGATGGAAGTTGAAGCGGTGAACGCATTAACGATGTAGGTAGCGCGTCGGGGAAACAGGCGGAAAGAATGTTTACAAATATCTAATCGAATACACCCGTGATAAGGGAAACATCGGAACCAAGTACCTATATTCTGCTGGTAAGCAGAAGATAGCGCTAGATCGTAATCTAGTAAGAGAAATCGAGGAAAACTCGTGGTAGGAAGGAAAAGAAATAAAAGATAATCATGCCTTCGCAGACGATGGGCCTCATTCTCGTGGCTGGACACGAAGAGTTTCCGATAGAGAACTGACCCAAGGGGTAAGCGAAAAAGGTGGCTATGTAGGCTCCCTGGCGAATGTCGCCATGGTGGAGCTGGCGTGTAGCAACTCCCTAAGCCCAGGAACTTAATCCTGTGTGGAAAGATTCGCGAAGAAAGGAAATCGAAGGACGAGAAGAGGGAGAAACGCTCGGAGGTCCGAGAACGGGGTAGTTGAACGATCGGTAATTTCAGGAGAAAGATTCCGAGAAAGAGAAGCGCGGAAGGTCGGAAACGTGCCCGGAAACGAGTCCGCGTGGCGTCATGTAGAGGAGCCGGAAGAGGCGCGATCTTCCTCCCAGCAATCGATCGTGGAGTGATGCTGAAGCACATCCTGACGGGGCAACCGTCGTCAGCGGGCTCCAGGCACCAGCACAATGACTACCAGGCGAACTCGGGCTCGTTGCACGGCGGCCACCATCATCACCATCATTCCAGTCATCAGCAGCAGGACCAACAGCACCACCATTACAACCAAAGCAGCAACGTTCGCGGAACAGGGAGCCAAGGACGAGGAATTGACGTTTACGACTCGGTGGTCCACCAGAGGACCAACGCGTATCAGGCAGCTACCACGCCGTCATCGACTCACAGACACCCTCTGAATCATTCTCAGCTGAGCGTGAACAATCTTTCTCAGAGATTGAATCACTCGCACGCTCTCAACCTGTCCACGTTGTCCACCTCGAAGCACTCGGTGAACAGCGTCAGTCCTGTCGGTGGTGGGAACAATAACAACAACAATAACAACGTGTCGACGACGCTGGGACACACGGTGGTGTCCCAGGCGCCGTTGCATCAAGACAGCAGGCCGAAAGCGAACGGAGGCTTCGATATCTCGAGACTGTCCAGGTTACCCAGTCAGACAACCCCCTCGCCTGCGCCTGGCTTCCAGGGTACGACCACTGGGGGACAGTTAACGGCAGCCGGTTCCACCGCGTTTCCGTTGAATGCTTCCTGGTCCTCGTCCCTCTCGAGGAATCACAAGGACCACGAGGCCGGGGCGAAAGAGACGTTAACCAGCCTGGGCTTGTTGTGTCTAGTGTCGTTGTTGCTCGCGCTACTCTCGCTGATCTTCTTGCTGAAGATCTCGCCGTTAACGGTCACGCCGAGTAGCCTGATCAGCCCGGAGGAGTACAGGATCGTGTACGAAGTGACGTTGGCGCTGTGCGCCCTTGCCCTCTCTCTTAATCTCTGCTGTCTTCTCGTTTGCGCTATACAGTTCCTCTTCACCGTCAAGCTCGTCAAGACTTCGTATCAAGGACACTGGTGAGTATTTATTTTATTTAATCTTTACTTTTCCGTGATACGTCGCTTCCACTTGAAAAGTTTCATGTAGGTACACTTTGATGCGTTAACGAAAAATATCGATATATCGATACACGGTGTTATTCTGTCATAGGGGTCGGGTTTAATCGATTTTAACGCGATACATAATACTAGGAGATGAAGCTTGCTTTAAGTGAAATTATTTGTTGCACGTTTAGATCTATTATTCTTTAGTTTAAACTCGGATTTAGAATAGGTCGAAGCAAATATCCTTTCCTTCCTAAGGAAATTTCAAATGAAACAATAAAAAGCACTGAAATCTACTAGTGACAAAATTGAAATACAATTCGGAGCGCAAACGGTGTTAATGTTTATTTCGTTTTAAATTCGCAAGGATTAATACGATATTAAATCGTATTGTCGAATGAAATACTTAAAATACTTCGGGATAAGAGCGTTAAGACAAGTACGGTGAAAAAATCAGTACACAATGCTTTCAAATTACGCCTGTGATTTAGAGAGATTTCTCCATTCAGTCTTCGTTACAGTAATGTAAGCAGCGGAGTTAAGGCTGCTTCCCCCACTCCGTTCCCAATGGACCACACGCTTGCCACTGCTGCGCAGAAACGATGCGTAGAACGATGCGCAGAATCGATGCGCAGTAGCGCGAGCGATTCCCGCGAAAATTCGTGTCATAAATACACGCAAGAATTGGCCGCGTCCGATTGTATCCGATCTCTCGTCGTCGATCGAACGTTTTATTTAACCGTTAATAGATGTCGCATCGATGCATCGTTTGTTGCGTTAAACGCATAGTTTACCCGGCTGTCGTCGACCTCTGGTCGAAGGATATTACGACGCAACTGTTGCGTCATTCGCTGTGTTAAATCCTCGCAATCGAATAAGCTCTGGCTCAAAGGAAACGCGTTAAGCGTGGTTTACGTTGCATTAGTACTACGTGCGATATAAATTGAATAAGAGTATTAAATCGTTTCTTTGCAATTTTAGTTTCGCAAAGGCAAAACATAACGAATAAACATACATTGCTTTACTACTACGTACGATATAAATTAAACGAAAAAACATACATTGCTTTACTACTACGTACGATATAAATTAAATCAAAGTATTAAATCGTTTCTTTGTAATTTTAGGCAAAACATAAGGAACATAACGACAAAACATACATTGCTTTACTACTACGTACGATATGAATTAAATCAGAGTATTAAATCGTTTCTTTGTAATTTTAGGGAAAACATAAGGAACATAACGAAAAAACATACGTTGCTTTGCTACTACGTACGGTATGAATTAAATCAGAGTATTAAATCGTTTCTTTGTAATTTTAGGCAAAACGTAAGGAACATAACGAAAAAACATAACCTCGTTCGCCAATAGGAATCGTGTGCCAGAATGCAGAGATTTGCCAGTAGCCGGAGAAAAAATAGAGGAAGAATAGGTAGGATTTGCGGTCGAACGACGATTACCATTAATTTCTATAATCTCGCGTCCCTAGCGACATTCTCAATCAAGATTATCCTTGTGCCGGAATATGAGTTCCCATTCGTTCATGCGTGGCCTATCCATGTGCGTCTGGAACAAATGCGGTGTCCTGTATCCCGTGCGATATATCAGAGGCCTGTCTAGTGTTTCTTCTCACGCGCCTTCGCCTGAAGGACGAAACGCAAAAATTCATGTCCTGTAGCCGACGTGTACACGTTCATCGACCGCATGTCCCGTTTTTACAGATCAAACACGCGTCCCCGGTCATAGTACAATGCGTACGTTACAATACGTTTCCCGACGCGGACCTTGTAAATTGAAATTACGCTTTCGCTTTTTCCGCCGATGCTGCGCATGCGCGTAAAGAAATTTTTCCGCCAAACCTTACGACCGATTAATATCTCCGTGTAATTTATCCACATCCATGTCTTTCGTTTTTCACGACGCGAAAAGGAAATATTACATCGTTGCGTTAAACTATGCAATGTTAAAATAGATTAGGTTAGAAATTTTTCGATTTCCTGTGGATTTCGCTGCATCAAGCGTTTAAATGATATTAACCTTTTGCACTCGACGATATTTTCGTTTCAGAAAAATAGTAATCCGAAGATTTACTCACATAATTATTATATCCTATAATAAATTAAGACGTAGAATTATTTTATTCAAAATTTGATACGTCGATTAATATCGATGTTTGGAATTATTTTTAAATGGCGTCTGAGACGCCTCTCGAGTACTAAGGATTAAAGTGTAATCTTTTTTTAATTCTTTATTTTTTTAATTCTTTGTTATTTATTTTTTAATTCTTTTCTCTCTAGACAATTTTCGATGTTGCTTTCTTAACTTTTCATTCAATTACGCCAAACTTCTAAAAGAAAATTCATATTCTTGTATTTACCAAGATGACTTGTAAATGGTTCCATAATCTTGATCCTCCTATTTCGTTTATTGCTATTATTTAAATAACGTCGTTCGAGAAAATGAAACAATGAGTAGAATATTAAAATACGGCAATAATTCTTGTGAATTTTTCTCGACTAAATATACCGTAAAATGGCAGGCCTGGAATTCGATAGCTGTTCCAGAGAGGTTATGCCTGTTACGCACGCGCCTGCGTGTGTGCCCCGTGTATTTTTCTCTTTTTACCAATCTCTACCCACTTTACTTAATAATTTTCCCAGCGAACTCGGTACACATACCGGCAAAAATGATCGAACACACGCGTTCGGAGGCACAAAGGGAATATAGATATGCTCGTCTTCCGTGACACGCAACTGGAAAGAGAAAATAAAGCTCGTTAAAGGCGATACATGCTACCGAGAGATGCGATCTCCGGGGCTCTGTTCCGTGGCCCCCTTATCGGTGGTCAATCGGTTTTTTTCGTTACCGACCGAGACAAAGTAAGCATTGCCGACTCTAATTACCAGTGAATGGAAAGGCGCGTTAAGTTATGCAGATTGGCCGAAATCGTCGGCCGAATCACTGTGATTACTCCCGGCGGACACGGTGTTTTGAGTTTTCTCTCCGGTTGTTTAATTCTCTTCCCCCCCTTTTCTTTGCCCTTTTTTCCCACTGCCGGTCCTTTATCGCGTGGCAAGTTGATTCGCGTGGGAAAGTGACATACTCTTCGGCAGATGGACGGATCGTTGTTTCTCAAAGTGTTTGAGATGCTGCCTGATTGGTGCACACACGTTTCTTGCAACTGTTTCGCCGTGCGACTATGTCTTCCTAGCCAATGTGACTAGGTTTTCTTGCAAATACCACCGTGTAATGAACTTCCCCTGGTGAATATTATCGTATGACCAGGTTTTGTTCCGATCTCGTCTGCTTTTCCTCCGTACACACATATAGAGTAGTCCGTTATTACCTCTGTAATGGAAAAGTGTATGTACAAAAATGTGCTTGTGTAAAAAGAAAAAATATATACGTAAATTGAAAAGGTAGAATAAAAAAGTTTGCAAATGAATCGTGGAATGAAACTTTTGTGGTTGCGGTTAATGAAAGGAATGGGAAGATAAAGTGTTTACAGTAAATCGTGTGTAAAATTGGAGAGTTCTAGGGCCTGGTCGGATGATCTTACGCTCCTGTGTGTTTGCATATGCGCACTGGTAGGTTTGCTTCTACTTTGGTTGTACCACTATTAATGGAACGTCCTGTACATAGTCGGAAGAAATTGAGAAGACCAAGTGACGAAAATAAAGTGAAAATAAATGAGAAAGGTGGATTAATGATTACTACGTTACGAGAGGTAGTGTAGAAAATTAAAAAAAATAATCATCTTTTCGATTTTACGATATAAAAATCATTTCTTTAGTTTAATATCGAATTGCATTACGAGTTTTTAAAAGTGTTAAAAAGTGTTTATTTATTTCGGTGAAAACTTTGTTCCATGACTTAAGAAAATTTTAAAGTTAAAGAAAAATTTGGACAGTAGTGTATCCTATGTTTTAAAACAATTTCAGGAGTGAAAATACCAAATACCAAAAATGTTATAACTGTGTAGATATTTTAAGTTAGTTTATTTGTGGTATTTATTTACGTTGCTTGCCTGATTGGGTTTGTCGAAGCAATTCGATACATTGTAATGTATGTATCTACGGAGAAGGCTCGTAACATTTGTTTAAAAAACAAATAACAGGGAAGAAGGGAGTAATGAAGGTTGGACACGAGCAAAATTAACTGTCGATCTTCAAAGAAGTCGTGCACTACGATTTCAGATAATCAAATTAGCATAGAATGAGTTTTGGGAACGGGGAGAGTATTCTCTGCTTGGATATGTATTCAGATTAAAGATTGATACATTTATAAATACTTTTCTAACAAAAACGATGACACGTTATACTTTTATAAGTTTCGTAGACTATAGAGAATAAAAGAAAACTTTTTAATTTTGAATACAAAATTTTTTTAGGAAAATAATATGTTACACAAAATATGAATTACTATCCAAAATAGTTCGTAGTAAAAAGAATTAATATTTCAAATATTTATTTTAGTATCTTCTTGTCAGTTTTCGGTTAATATCACGAATATTTAAGCTTCGAAACGATTTTTCTTTCGGTTCTCTTGTTATCGTCAGTGTAACAGATGGTCCTGTTTTATCTCCTTTTTGAAGTTTCCATTGCTTCGGTACATTATCCTCATTTTCACTGCCCATCTAGAGATTGTAACGGTTTCGAGGAAAAAATCGTATCAGCATAATTTTATAACGATTCTTAATACGATAATAAATTAAATAATTAATTAAAAGAGCATTACTTAAGATAAATAAGACATTATCAGTTTCAAGCTTTAACGTAAAATTTCTATAAAATTACTATTATATATAAAATTTTGAGCTTCGTAACAAAAAATTTCCAAAGCTTCGCATCGTCAACTTTACCTGAAAATCTAGTTTAACAAATATACTATACCGTCTACGAATGATAGTAAAAATTGTCTCTATACGTTCTCAAGTGTAAAAAATTTATAATCATACTCGCTTGATCAGTCTTTCAGGTTTTCTTGCTTCTAACGGCGATGTTTTCTCTGGAAGCATTAGCATATCGATATCTAATTATAAACAACGATAACATAAACACACCGATCGAAGCAGACGCGTTCGCCAGACAAGTATTTAGGGCTGAGAATTTCCAGGTCACCGGGCCCCAATTGTAAATTTCCAGCGATTCGCCGAGGTATCGGTTAACCAAGAGTACAAAGAGAAGGGGAGAATTTACGTCGGAATCGCTGCTTCGATTAACCGCATCTGCCGGTATAGGAATGTCCGTTAGGGAACGACGAAACCGTTTTATGTGGTCGACCATCCTCTTTTTCCCTCTTTTTCCAGCAATGAGCCTAACCTAGGATACCGATAACTCGCGGTCTATCGACCGAACCGTCGCGCCTTTTATTTTTAAACCGACGTTATCATCGCGGCTATCGTTTATAGTTCTCTACGAAATACTACCTCTCTATACACCGTCACACTCTATCTAGAAGTAACTCTGGAGAACTATTAAAATTGCATCGCTACTGTACTGCCTTTCCTGCCTTTCTTCTTTCTTCTTTATTTCCTACTCGTGCGTCTGCTTCTTCTTTCTTCGTTCGCTTCCGGGCTCCTCAGACGATTCAAGATTTTCCTGTGTCTGTGAAATGGAATCTGTCTTTGCGTAAAGAACAATGCGTCGATATTTCGTAATGTGAAATTGAGAAATTAACATAATTAAGAGTATTTACGAATAAATATTGGTAACTTAGATTTGTTAGAAGTATTATTAATCCCAGTTTAAATAGAGTATTGGTAAATAGAGTATTTACGAATAAACATTGCTACTCTATTAACATTGTTACTATAACATTGTTACTATAACATTGTTACTCTAGCAAAGTACGTTCTCAATCCACATGCACTAACGCCATCTAAACGAAAAGTTCACTGTCAGTCCCTAGGGCCCGACGTCGGTCCCATTGCTAATAATCCTAGTTTGAATACAGTATTTACCATAAACGCTAGGTAAACGCTAAACTACCCTAGATTTGTCGTAAGCATTAATAATCCCAGTTTGAGTACAGTATTCGTGAATAGAGTATTTACTCAAAACACAGTTACCCTAGATTTGTCATAAGCATTAACAATCCCAATTTGAACAGAGTATTCGTAAATAGAGTATTTACTCCAAACACAGTTACCATGGATTTGTCATAAGCATTAACAATCCCAGTTTGATCAGAGTATTCGTAAATACAGTATTTCCTCAAAACACAGTTACCCAATATTTATCACCAGTATTAACAACCGTAATTCGAGTTCGAGGAAGCGAAAAGACGAAAACTGCGAATCCGAAATTCGCTAATAGCCCCTCGACTAATCAAGTGTGTCAACAATTTCCTCTCGGTGGTAAAATAATTTGCTCAGCCAATAATCTGTACCATCACAGCGAGCCAGCAAGGAAAGACGAAAATCAAGAGTGCTCTCTCGGTCAGCATCTCTTTGTGCGCGCTGGTATCTAGCCTTAGCCGAAGATCGTTCAGCTGAAGATAACTGCGAAGTCTGCGAAGTGGCATTGTTAGTAGAGGAAAAGGAGCCTTGGGGTGTGCAGACGTGCTCCGAAAGAAGCACGAGCTTTAATGGCGGGTGCCAGTAGTAGACAGCCGTTCCTCTTCGCTGGCTCATTGTCACTCGAACCTCTCCCCGATGCTCTCGTCCCTCTACCGAGTCTCAGACTAGAGGGCGAAAAAAACCCGAGATACGACGGGGATCCAACGTCGGGGGCGACACTGACGGCGACGACCAAGACGACGACCACGACGACGACGACGACGCCGGTCACAGAGACGAAAGAAGAATGAAAGACAAGCGGCGCTGCTAAGTGCCGGCTCATTACTTAAATGGTCCGTGATAAGGGATCTCTGGCGCGAATACGCTGAACAGCAGACTTCTCGGATAGAGCCACTTTGACCAGAGTGACTGCAAACTCACCTCCTAGCTTCCTAGCTGCCACCTTTCTCTACCAATCGCCCGGCATTCTTCGCGATCTTTAAATCCGCTACAATTATCCGATTTGTACCCATCGCAGAAATGGCAGATTGCTCGGGAAGATAGTCGTTTCAACGTTCGAGGACCGAGGTGTGTATTATTCAATGGCGGCGGCTCAGGGAGCCAGACGAGTCGAGAAGAGGTTAGGTTCGAGGAAAAAGCTGAAGCGTGTAAGAACGGAAAAACTGGGTAAACCGGAGGAATTGGATTGTTCAAGCGGGCTTGCAACTGGAATCTTAACAATTATATCGCGGTGCAAAACGAATCGCGGTATTTTGTTAGGTTAGAGGGAAAAACTTTAACGATGCAAGATTTTTCGGTTATGGATTTTGAAGAACGGGAATTTATTAAGTTTATTCATTTTTCTTACGGATGATAACTGTGTCGTACTTTTCGATGCGAAGGGAAGAGAAGAGATCGCGAATATTTTCTTCGCGATGATAATTTGGGGGAATAATTTAAGTATCTTAACCCTTTGCGAGAAACGAAGTTAACGATAGATCGAGTGTATACTAAATAATTAAATATAACAAATCTAGGGAAATTTTCGGAGTTAAAAGATATGTAAAACATCGGTGACAATAGTGAAATTATTTTTCGTTATATTTTGAGCAGTTTTTACTCTGAAAAAACACGAATATTCGATCCCAAGGGGTTAATACGTTAAACGGTGTTGATAAAAATATTCTTGACTCCGGTATCGGTTACCATAATTCTACTTTTCGTAATTCTATTCTTATACGAAAAGTTCCAAAAACTAAACGGAAGATGGCGCGTGAAATTGACGGCGGAATCGTTAAAAATCGCCTCTATTTGTGTTAATAAAAATATCGTAGAGCATTTTGAAAATTGGTTCAACTCTAATACCAAAACTTTGAAAACTGAACGGAAGATGACGTATGAAATTGGCGGAGGAATCGCCTCTATTTGTGTTAATAAAAATATCGTAAAAGCATTTTGAAAATTGCTTCGACTCTTATACCAAAACTTCGAAAATTGAACGGAAGACGACGCGTGAAATTGGCGGAGGAATCGCCTCTATTTGCGATAATAAAAATATCGTTACGGCATTTTTAAAATTGCTTCGACTCTTATACGAAAAGTTGTAAAACTGAAGGGAAGATGTCGCGTGAAATTGTGGGCGGAATGGAGGGTCGATCGGTTAAAAAGCGCGTCTAGTGTTCCTAACCTAAAATACCGGCGGAACGTAGGCTGGAATGATCCGTGACTCGGAGCGATTCGATCTGTCATTGAAAAAGCCCATCGGTCGCGGAACTCTTGTTCGTTTTTCATCGACGGCCCGGTTTAACGTTACACGCGTGTCTGGTTTCTGTTCACGAGCGGTTCTTCGTGCGTCAGAGCGGCCAAGCATACGCGTGCGCCCGTTCGTCTTCTCTCAAGAGAGAGAGGAGAGCCTCTCGCGGCTATTGGCATTCCACGCCTTCGAATCCGGCGTCTGGAATTTTTTTCCCCGATACCGAGGCACCGGGGAAAGGAAATAAATTTCGCGAGCCGCGACTGCGCCTTAATTTTCGAGACCGAGAACGAACCAAGGATTCGCGTGTCTCTCCATCATCCGAATTTATTTTTCCATTAATTCCCCGATCATCCACCGATAACTTTCATCTTTTCAACCGATGATAAATTCGTGCTGCTCTGGACAAAGGAATTCTAGCGGAATTTACGCGATTCTCTCGTGTTTCGAGAAGTTGCGCGAATTATTTTCCAACGCGAGGTTTAAAAAGTAAAAAATCGTTCTTTTAAGAAAAAATTATCGTATGCAAATTGTCTACTAATTACTTCTCGTGTAAAGTTTCGAAAGTAAATTTTTATACCGTTTTTGAAGCAGAAGTAAATTATATAATAATTAATTTTGAAATAGGTTTAATTTTATTATCGTGCATAATTGTAAATCAAAAGTGTCATTTAGAAATTTTATTTTTGCTAGACGTGGAATAAATTAATATTCTAAATTTTATATCTGAACTAAACTAAGATTAGTAATTGATTGAATTTAATTAAATATAATACAAGACAGCTTTATTGCATATAAGGTGATAAAACTAATCTAATCACTGTCAAAATTGTTGATTCTGCAAAGTGCAAAGGTAGTATAACAAACATCCGGGAATTTTCATATTATTAAGTTTAGTATTACGAAATTTTCTCGCGAACTAAAATTAAAACAGAGAAAAATTGTTACTTAAAAAATTAATCGTTCCGCTTTCGTAATACAGAAAATTAAACGATTAAAATTAAACGGTAGATTTGAAAAAGTCTGTCAAAAAGAATACACGTCTTAATCGCCTAATTTTGCATATTAATTTCGTCCCGGCATAAATATGGGCTTAATTAACCGGTGGACGCTAGAAGCAAAGAGAAAAAATATGTCGTAGCGAGTATATTGATCAAAGTTTGATGGTCTTTAGATATGCAGTGTTTAGAGTTGTAAGCTATTAGTTTTTTATACACTTATACGTTGTGTAACCATGATTGATATCTCGATCGTTTAGCAGAAACATACACACACGCACACATGCGCACACCGAGAAGGAATAGGCGACCTCGAAATGGATTTCGCGTTATGAATCGTCTCTGAGATATAAAAGACTTCTTTTACGAGAGATCAACACCTCGTGAAGTCAGATTTTATTTATAACGCAGTCTACAATTTTGATTTATTTGTCCAACTAAAACCAGCCTGTCATGGCTCGGATTCTCGTCGCAGATGGCGTACAGGATCATTCATAAAAACAGCCTTAACGAATTAACACGAATCTATTTTCATAACGTCGTTCAACGTTCCCGCGAAGAAATGTTAGCCTTCAATTTAAATTTACCTTTCACACGTTACTCTTACTAATTATTACGTAATTAGATTACCTTTTAATACATTTTACATAGTAATTATCGTAATTACGTTCTGTTTTAATAAGCACATTACCGAATTTGTATATTACAACAGCAGCACGTATCTGCATAACTTCCTTCTGATAAAGGTAAAAATCGGAGCTAAAATTCGAGCGAGAGCAAATGCGATCTTCTGTGAGAACGAAACTAATCTTGCTAATTACACTAATGAAGCAACGATATCGCATGAAGCACGCGTTAACCAGCACTTCGCATAGAATCACAGCGAAGGCAGATTTATATTAGGGGAAGCGAATTCAGATACCACGTGCAGGTACTATGCGTTGCTCACTCCAAGTCTCCTGAGAAAAGTGTAGCACTGAATCCTCGTCAACCCTTACCAACCCTTACCAACCCTTACTAACCCACCCATTCTGTAGCAGAAGTAGAGTGAATCTCCGTTTCCCTTATTGGCAGAAATCACCCCTTCCTATTATTAGCCTGATCTTACACCATCGCATGAGAAAGAAAACGAACAAAATATAAAGAAAAAGCGAGACAGACGCGAGAAATGGATGTAACAGTATAGAGTTATCTCTAAGACATTAATTTTATTAGCAATAGTTAATTTTATTTAACTATACGTATATTTCATAATACCTTTATTACCCTAAATACGCTACGTTAACCCTTTGCAGGCTTTTCGTTAGGGAAATATTGTAATTCAAAGAATTTCCCCGATAAAGGCATTTTTAAAACGATAAATAAGAAATCGTAGACGAATTAAGACAGAGAATTATTTTATTTCGATATTCCATGTATCGTAGGGTAATTTTAAATTTTATAGATTAATTATATCGATCTTTAGAATATGATTAAATGGCGACTGAGGCAAAGGGTTAACCATAGTAATTCGAAGACTATTTCCTATGAAGTCGACGATTTTTAATGCGATAAATAAGAAATCGTAGGTAAATTAAAACAGAGAATTATTTTATTCCGATATTCCACGTAGCCTTGGGTAATTTTAAATTTTATAGATTAATTATATCGATTTTTAGAATTTGATTAAATGGCGACTGAGGCGAAGGGTTAACCATAGTAATTGGAAGACTATCTTCTATAAAGTTGACAATTTTTAATGCGATAAATAAGAAATCGTAGGTAAATTAAAACAGAGAATTATTTTATTCCGATATTCCACGTATTCTTGGGTAATTTTAAATTTTATAAATTAATTAATATCGATCTTTAAAAATGATTAAATGGCGACTGAAGGGTTAACCCTGTACCGAGGACATTTTTAAATCCTCGTAGAAGTCAATGCCTCCGCTAGGGGGACATTTTTAAATCGAAGTCGTTTTAAAAATCGAAAATCGTGACAATGATAAAACACTATAGTCCCCTATATCTCGCGATTCGAATGTTTCGTTCGACTTACGAGATAACGATGTATGATCTTTAATATCCATATATTGACTTCAAATTCTCTACGGGAAAATAAGTACTCCCAGTAGCGAAATATATTAGGTCACGGTACATTTTTCGTCGCATTTTATAAACTATATCGATGGTATAACGTTTTTGCCAACGAAATAGGAAAAATTCGTAGAACAAAAGGGTTATTACATTTCTTCTTAATATTTAAACGTTTATTCGACGTATAATTTAAAATAGTAAAAGTAAAAACCGGTACGAACTTATGGGATGACCTAATATTTATGAAATGGTTGGCTCCCTCTTGGTTCCCTCTATCGATAAAACGATAACTTTACGAGGGATTCGTATTTCGACTTGGCAATGCGACTGACTGGTACGATATAATATCGTATGACCATCGGGAGAGAAAAATTAACCGGCGACCGACCGTTCGGCAAAAGGATGAGCAAGTGTCAGGAAACGATGGTGGAACACTCGTAAAAGCGCACAATGGCTCGGTCGCGGTAACCTAGGAAGAGGAACAGGTGCAACTCGGTCGTAACGGTTGTCCTGGACCCTTTTAAACGACCCGTGGCCACCCTTCAGTTTTGGCATCATTAAACCTTCCCTTCCTTCTTCCTGGCTTATTAACAACTGAAGAAAATTCCGGAGGTATTTCAGTCTTACCAGCTGCCACCTTTTTTTTCTTCCTCGAGTTTGCCTGAACGCAAGAATGCGACAGTTTTGTCGAGATAAACACGGATAAAAGGAAGTATTCTTTTTCTATCGATAACTTTTCCTATTAATCTATAATATTAACTCGAGCGTGATAAATAAATAAACGGATAAAATTTTGTTAAGTACCTTTTGAGAAAAAAATGAATGTAAATGATACTTCTTATATTTTTGACGTAGAAAAAGTTAGGTATAAATAGAAAGATAACGAATAGAAAGATAATAGACAATGAAGGTATAGATTTTTATTATTTGTTTATGTCGATTAGTAATTCGATTTCCAATTATGTTATTATTTGTTTATGTCGATTAGTAATCCGATTTCCAATTAGAGTATATTTCACGTATAAGCGATTTTTAGCTTTCATTTGTCGCTATATTTTAAATAGCATTATCAAATCAAAATAGAAGTTAATATCGTACGTAATCATTTAAACTTTAGCATTTGGTTTTTTGTGAACTCGAATCGCTGTCGAGTGGTGTGTAAGTTTCGTTTTCTTCACGCGAAGTATCGACGCTATTCTTCCTGTGTTCATATATCATGAAGTTCAGCCTACACGTATCCACATATGCAATACAACGGATAATTGGGCTTCAGCTGTAAATCTTTCATTTGCAGTACACCTCAAATCTAATTCTTCTTCTCCTTCTATGGTTCACGAAATCTTTTTGCTGTCTGCAAGTATAATGCATATAGTAATACATAGTTCCCTGTATATGTCACTTTCGTGGCTTTCATATCCTTTTTCCAATTTATATTAAAACATTTCACGATAAAAACGTGCGATATTTGTAAAGTCTCTTGCTTCGACTTTCTCTTATTTTCCCTTTTGCCTATCTCGTCATGCTAATTCGTCGACTAGCCTTAGGTATCTAAATATATTTTTCACGAATGAAGATAATCGTAGTGGTACGAAGAAGATGAATAACTTATAAACAATCGTGTTTCGACGTAATACAAAAGTAGGTAAAAATTTTGTCAAAATTAATTTGCACGTTCTCAGAAATTGTAAAAATAAACCTAACCCAAACCTAAAAAGAGTAATTTTGACCCTTTTGGTAATTCTAGTGTTAATAGTGTTAGGAACGAAGTTTTTTAATTTCTCAGAATAAAAATTGCATGAATGAAATATAGCGAGAAATAATTTTTTTTAATATCATTATCATCGATGTGGTACATATTTTTTAATTCATAGAATTTCCCTCGATTNCATTATCATCGATGTGGTACATATTTTTTAATTCATAGAATTTCCCTCGATTTGTTATTTTCAATGGTTTAGTATACACCGAATGTATCGTTAGCTTCGTTTCTCATCTGCAAACGATTAAGTTAGCAAGGAAAGTGTCATTTGCAAATCGCAAATTTGCACGTATCGATGCGTCGAACTTCGACGAGTATTCGCTAAGAATTTCACCGACGATGATTCGCACAGGAGAGTACGAATATAACTTTCTAAATTTCCACGATCTTCAACTTGATTTCCCGGCCTGGTCGGGAACGACACGATCGTTGCAGCTGTTACGGAGAGGATCGGAAGAGCCAGGAACGTGCACGCATATGATCCATCATCCACGGTAGTCGGTACGGTCCACGCACGTGATCCATCATCTGCGTAACCGTTTTACAATCCGCACCGTGGAAATGCCGATCCGCGATGCTATTCTCGTGCCCGCTCGATCGCTTGAGAACATCCTCGAGAAACGTTTCCATTACACACGGTAACTTTGTTTCTCTTGTTACAATCGGAAGCGTAGAGAATCCGATGTTTCTGCCGGGGCGCGTCGCGTTATTGTTTGTTTGGCATTTTTCACCAGTTGCATAGGAGAAACGGAGATTAATATCCGAGTGATATTTTAATATCGTTCGATAACGTCGCGGACACGTCGGTCGTTCGATAGGGAAAGGTGTTGTGATCGGGAAGCGTGTTTTTGAGCGATCGCTTGTCAAGTGTGAATCAATTGTCAGATATTTGTATCTTTCGAGCCTTTGATCGAAATTAAGAAATTAAATAATTATGTTTAATCGAAAAATTGCGACGTTGTAACATAAGTATTTGGTATTTTTAGGTAGCTGCGCGGTAAATATGTTTAAAATAGATAAGTAACAGTTATTGGGTGTGGATTATTCCGTTTAAATGATCTAAATAGGTTTACCTTTTGCACTTAAAAGTTGTCGTAGTTATTACAACTTTCTCATAAATTTTATTTCCAAATTTTAATTTCTATCATATCTAAGTTTGGATTAGAAATAGATATTTACGCGAGAAAATAGTTTAAATAATCTGTAATTAACCCCTTGCACTATATTGAAACTCGGAAGGAGCCTAATCCATCGCTCGAATGGTTGGAAAAGTATTAGAGCTTGAAGTGTTAGATATCTCACGACTAACAATGAGTGCGAGCTAATTGGGTCCGTGTTTACTTCACGCGATGGTACTCTTGTGAAATTCAAATGAATTTAAATTAAAAACTTTAAAATAATATCACAATTATTATATAATATATGGTTACAACAAATTGTAGATATTCGAGATTAAAGCCACGAGTCAAACTCGTGATATTCAAGTTTGGCCGAAAATTTCTTCACGAGTCAAACTCGTGATATTCAAGATTGGCCGAAAATTTTCTTCACGTGTCTCACTCGTGAAGATATCGCAAAGAGTTAACGGATTTAAAATTCAGGAAATTTTATCCGGATAAAGCGTTCCTTGATCAAACATTCTCAGTCTTGTTACCGCAGTATCGGTTTCGTTTTCATTCGCTTCCGGCTCGATCGCGTTTATTTCCTTCTCCATCTTTTTTTCGGTGTCTAATGATTCTTTCGGAAATCGATGCGGCTCGTGTCGAGCCAAATGTATCCGATACGGAAATTGGAAGTACGCGACGGACGCACGTGGCTTCTGGCCGGAAGTGCAGCCTTGCAAACGCGGCTAGATTGCGCTGCAAGCCCACGCAAAGCTATAAACGATGAAACTAGGATATCACGATGCGCGTTAATTTATTATGGATGCTTCTAAATCAAACGGAAACGACCGAGATCAAGCTTCTACCAGAAATAAATTTACGAACGGAACATTTATAGAGAACGATAACTTTTAATAGAAAATAAGAGTAAGATCTGTAACATAATGATAACGATAAATATTCTGGTATTGTTATTATACCAGACAAGATGTGTGTAACAGATTAATGCATAGAAGTTGAACTTATAATTAGGAAATAATTAGCACGTAATTATATACAATTAACATGTAAATGTATCCATGGAATACGTAAATTTCCGCTTGTGCATTAAGAGCATCGTCGGTCAATGACTTGACTACTTGCAGTCGTTGGCAGTACAATTAATACATTCTGCTCGTAAATATAGGAAAGCTAGAGAGATATTTTGGTTAGTCGACTAACTGGGCTGAGGTTAGGTCAATGTTTCCACGGATTTCATATGCTTCTTCCGTTCTCTTTGTATTTCCTGGATTCTAACTGCTAGTCTTCCGAGGTACAATTATAGGCTCGAATATCATGGTAAATCGCTTTTTGTTATATTTTCTTCCAAAAAAGTTTCCAGGCTTCGTTTTCGTTTCGCAAAAAGTTTCAGTAACTTGAAAAAACGTAAACAAATCGTCACTATAAGTAAAAATGTTATTATGAAACTGGGCAGACTTATCGGTCGCACTTTTTGTTTGTATCAGCGAGCTATTTTACTTTTTTCTTCGAAAAAAGTTTCAAGGCTTTGTCTTCATTTCGTGAAATGTTTCAATAACTTAAAGAAACGTAAACAAATTGTCAGTATAGGTGAAAATGTTATTATGAAACAAGACAGATTTATTAGTTGCGAATAACACCGTCATCGGTGAAATTTTATAATTAAATAGAGATAATCTAATATTTAATTACTGTTTATTCCCAGTGTGGTACACGATAGTACTTTATTTAACTTTTGAGGCAGAGAATTTAAGAAAATAATTTAATTTAATAATAAATTTATTAATAAAGGTATCACGAAATACAGAAACATAACGAAATAACAATAATTCAATTCAATTTGTTGTTACAAAATGGGACTTAAATAGTCCCACCTACGCAGCTATTACAATATTTCGAGGTGGGTCTAAAAATGTCCCACCATCCACCAAAAAGTTGGGACATTTTTATTC
This sequence comes from Euglossa dilemma, assembly GCA_002201625.1. NCBI lineage: Eukaryota > Metazoa > Arthropoda > Insecta > Hymenoptera > Apidae > Euglossa > Euglossa dilemma. Next base: position 1,088,299 of record NIJG01000019.1, on the reverse strand, counting down.
CTACCGTGCTCCAAAGAGTTAAAGGAATTGTAATTATTGGATTTGAGTTAAACCAAATCATCTCTCCGTTTATACCAAACAAACGTCGAACGAAAAATATTCCCGCAAAAGCAACTACTAACAGTGCTGGACAAAAGTATTGGCACATCAAAATTGTTCCAACTCAAATGCTTATAATGTAATTATAATCGTAATAATTAATATTATGAAACAAATTGATGAAGGAGAAAATACACGTGTCAAAAGAATTTTCTTCTTCGTCAATTTGTTTCATAGTTATAAGCATTTGAATCGGAAAAATCTTGCTGTGCCAATACTCTATATTACTCTATGTTACTCCACTGTGTATAATACTCGTGCATATACATAATATTGTGCATAATACTCTATATTACTCTACTGTGCCATACTGATAAGCATTTGAATCGGAACAATCATGCTGTGCCAATACTTTTTCCCAGCCGTGTATATATTAGCCATTCGAAAGTGTATCGGAATCGTAATAAAAATCCTTGGCAAATCCTGCCATTTGATACTTCCGCGGGATCAAGTGGTACTTCCTTTGCAGCTTTCCAATAAGAAACAAGAGCAGGATTTACCAAATATCATTGTCACCGAAGCAGAGACGCTCCGGCGATCCTTATCTCCATTCATCTCTTCAGGTGAAACTATTTGACGTCGCGTTGAATAGGCTCAGACGGTTTTGTGTCGGGGGCCCGTGTCGTCGTCGTCTGTACTCGGCTCGCGCAATCGTGAATGGAAAGACTCGTACGAAATCAAAGGGCCGAGGGACTCTTCCTGCTTAGGCGAGATCAACGAGATCTCGTTGAATGGAGACCTTACCTTCTTGACCGTCGTCGTATTACCCTTCAAAGTCGCTGAACAGAGTCACATGAGCCAACCAGTGTCGTCTACCCTTCATTCACCAGTGTGAAATAGCTATCTCTTATTTCACCTTTATTTTTATCGCGATCATCCTACTATTTCGATGTTCAAGAGTTTTAATCGAATAGGGCTGTTATTTTTCCAGCCACGATTCGAAAGAGATTCGCTTTCTAAGTTTCCTAAATTCAAATACAACTTAGTTTGTGTATCTCACGCGCTGCGCAGTGAAAATTAAGCTACTGCGCATGTGTAGAGAAACGGTAACAACCTTTATTTTTAACGATCATCCTACTATTTCGATGTTCAATAGTTTTAATCGAATAAGGCTGTTATTTTTCCAGCCACGATTCGAAAGAGATTCGCTTTCTAAGTTTCCTAAATTCAAACATAACCTAGTTTGTGTATCTCACGCACGGCGCAGTGAAAATTAAGCTTCTGCGCATGCGTAGAGAAACGGTAACAACCTTTGTTTTTAGCGATCATTCTACTATTTCGATGTTCGAGAGTTTTAATCGAATAAGGCTGTTATTTTTCCAGCCACGATTCTGAAGAAATCGACTTAAGTTTCTTTCACTTTCTAAGTTTCCCAAATTCAAACATAACCTAGTTTATGCATCTCACGTGCGGCACAGTGAGAATGAAGCTTCTGCGCATGCCTAGAAAAGCAGGTAACAGACATGCGCGTGCGCCTTAGCCCCACCACCTCGCGGACCCACATTGTGCCTTTTGTTTTCCTTTTGCCCTTTGTTTCACTCTTTCTTTCCTTTCTTTTCGGCTTTAATTCTTCGTCTTAACTCTTCGTTCGTATTTAACAGTAAAATATAATAATTAATTATATATAAGTATAATATATAATTGTTGACTGCAATCGTACTATCGATATGTTACGAATCTTC
>NIJG01000019.1:1064714-1075585 GCA_002201625.1 Euglossa dilemma | reverse complement strand
CAATAGTAATGTACAAGATATTACTTTGATATCACAGATATCAAAATTATATTGAATAACTTTACAAGAATCTTATTGCTATATATAAAATATTTCAGTTATTTTACATGTATATATATATATTAGCTTCATATTAAAAAATATTGTTTTTTTATTGTATATTTATAATTTCGACATTTTAATAATTATGATAGAAGTTGTACAAATTTTCGAAATATCTATAACCAATGTTAATTATGCTCTTGCATCATTAATTGTTGTTGGTACTCTTACCTCAATTCCATCTAGTTCTTTAGTCATTACTATTTGACAGCCTAAACGTGACCTAGAATTAAGTATTATGTAAATTTATTGACAAAAAACTTATTGAGAAATATTGTTAGGTATGTTCTCAAACTTTAAAATAAATTTAGTGTAAAATTTTAAATTGTTACGCAATCTATTTGATAAAATTTATAAAGTTTAATATTTGAATAAAATCTAAAAACCATTACTCTAAACATGATAATATAAGTTTTTATCTACAACAAAGGCAAGTTCATAAATAAAAAAAGAGGTATGAAAATTTATTCGCATCACTAGTCTGAGTTTCATGGAATTTACAAGTAGTACATTGAAATTCTACACTGAAATGCAAAGTTTGAAATATCTGATCTTAAAATGAGAAAATAGAATAAAAGTAGAATAAAGTATGTATCTACATTCATTTCATACAAGACTATTATTATTAACTTACGTGTCTGTTAATTCATATGCTAGATCTAACATGTCTAATTCTTCATCTGTCGGCTTGTCAGGAAGAGCATCATACACTTCTTTTGAAAATATTAAATGACATGTACTACATGTCAATGTTCCTTCACAGGCACCTATATAAATAGTTTACATCATTTCCTTTAAAATTAAAGCTTAATTATAGCAATCAAAAGCTAATAATAATGAAAATATAAAATTTCAATATATTTTTCATTTCTAAATGTTTATTTTTGAATGTTTTACATTAAAGTAATAAAATTATGTTTCTTTAAGTCATACCATATCCATCTAAATCAATATCATTATTTACTACTATGTCTAGTATAGTATCTCCAACTTTTCCTTTTGCTTTGATTCTTTCTCCACTTGCTCTAACAAATGTTATATTAACTCTGAAATGATTAAGATTTAAATATAAATTATTATAACATCGTTATTTTCTTCTTCTACAAGATATTTTATATATTTTTAAGTAATTTTATTTTCACTGTATCTATTAACTGTGTCTTATATTTAACACTATATACATATATCTTTTAGTTTGCATATAGACACATGCCACAATAATATTTCAGTAACATACAAAAGTTAAAAATAACATGTTTATTTTAATATAAATTCACATAACTTACTTTTATAACAATGTTATATTTTTAGTAGTTCACTGTCACTGTCACTTTTATTAGTATATATACCATTCTATTAATATAAATTTTTGCTACTTCTATACTAAGATATCTCAATATACTCCTTCATATATCACAAAAAATTTCTTAAACAATTTTATCATTCTTCTGATAAATATGATAAATTTAATCTTTCATTGAGAATTGTACGTTAAAAGAGCGAATTAGAAAAGAAAAAGAAACGGAGGAAAATTGTATCACTTACTCCTGCTTTTCCGAAAGTGGTTGCGTGGTTGACGTTCGTCTTGTTGTCTGCAAAAGAGGCAACGTTGTGTTGCTTGTATATTTTGAATAATTCGAAACAATGCGGAAAGCTGATCTCGAGAACCTTTGAATTTGATTTACTAACGCCATTCCACTTTCAAAACGTCATATGTATGGGACACCCTTATCAAACACCACAAAAGTATCACAGAAAATGCCAGTTGTAGTAGACTTGTACTTTGTACAGGAACTTTCACGAAATTCTTTCGTTCTAATGCTACTATGTTCCTCTGGGTCGACAGGTTATAATATAGTCTCTAACACAAGTGACGTGACCAGCACGTGCTTTAAGCCATGCGTTTTAATATAAGAATTACCAATACAAGTAAAATAATTCTCTAATCCTTTCGAAAAATTACTGGATATTACAAAACAACATATTCTAGAACTTTATATTAATAAGAATTATAGTTAATACTTTATATATATATTTTTATAAATATGCGAAATCATATGCGTAAGAAATGCTTATTCCATGTCTATTGATCCAAATAAATATTTTACTTTAATTTTTCTGGTATTAATACTATTCAAAGAATTAATATTCGATTATATATTTAATAAATCTCATGTGATTTTCTTTTAAATGTAATATTTCTTTAATTTTTCTGTTATTTAACTGTTGTATTTAACGTTATAACTATTGTATGATACCAATTTCAGGATAGTATATATATGTGTATATGTATGCATATATTGTTTTTTAAAAGTATTCAAATGTCATTATAAATAAAATAAATATAATTAGTGAGAACTAGGAACATTTAACTAATCTTTCTTGAACAAAAATAGCTTTTGGGAAATCTGGTAATTATAAAAATTTGTAATGTTATGATTGGTAGTGGTTATAACGTTATTGTTGTTTACAATTTGTTGCGATTAAAAAACATAACAATTAATTTTTCAGAAGTAAATTAAATATTTAAACGAAAATACCTTGATAAAATGGCAGATAATAATGTTCTTTTTGTACGGGGAAATGGAAACGTATGTGTACATCTTTTAATATTCAGTTTAGGTTAGGATTAATTGATATAAAATTAAGATAGGTTTAATTTATAATAGAATAATAATTATAATTATTTACTAGTTTCTATTTTTGTAGAAATTTCTATAATATAGCGTGTTTTTGAAAAATTATATTTATTATAATTTTCAATAACTAAACAATGAAATACTTGTATTAAATATATAATTTGTTATTGTTTTCAAAGGTTACAGATGCAGATAATGAAGATGTCTGGGATGATAGTGCATTGATAAAAGCATATGATAAAGCGATAAATTTAGCAAAAGAAGAAGTTGTCAAACGAATGGGTATAGATGTTCAAAATTTACAACCTGGAGAAAAATTGCAAAATTTTAAACACTTTCAACATAAACCTTATAAGGTCATAATTTATATATATTGTAAATTTAATAACATTATTTTATTTTGCTTATGTATACTTGTAATAGTAATTTGTATATACATTTTTTGGGGGCAGAAATGGATTGTAGGTGACCCTTGTCGTGCAGTGTACTCAGAAGATGGTGAAATTTATGAAGCTATAGTATTAAAAATTTATGAAGACAGTGGAACTTGTATCATAAAATTTGTAGGTAATATCTTTTATATGATAGGTATTTATAGTGTCAACTAAAAAGTCGATCAAAAGATATATGGAAAGTATATATTTATAATATTGCATTAATGTTATAATCTGTCAAATGACAAAAGTTTCTCAAATTTGTTCAGGATATGGTAATACAGAGAAAGTGGAGTTGAAATCTCTTTTAGAATCAGAAGGTTTGCAGAGTCAGATAACACAACAGAAAAATGCAATGGCAGAAAAAGTCAATGAAGAAAATGATGAGACTGAAGAAACAAATTTTTCTGCAAAAATGAGTTCAAAAAAATGTAATAGAGAAAAAATGGATTGTGAATCTGAAGAAACCAAAGAATATAAACATCATTTTATGCCTGGATCATCTTTCAATTCAATAGCAGATATAATGCCACCTGCACCTCCCTTACCACCACAATTAATGGCCAAGTACAATTTATAACTTTATATTATAAACGTATATTAACATTAATCGTTTGAATGTCATCGATATTATTAAATATTATTATATAACATTTTTTGTTCACATCAATTTCTCATTTCTATTGACTAGTTTACATTGAATATTAATACTATATTAACACAACAATTGATGTTGCATGCCACTCAAACGATTAATAAGTAATTTGCGGTAAATATAAGTTTAAATTTTATGTGGATAAATTACATTTTAACAAAATATGTTAGATTACCCGATAATGATGCAGACGCACTTTCGAGTATGTTGATGTCATGGTATATAAGTGGCTTTCACACAGGTAATTATTTCGTATTACCATTTTTTATTAAATTTTTAATGAACGTGAATCATATTGTGTCTTGTATAGGTTACTATCATGGTTTGAAGCAAGCGGGAAGTAATCAAGGAAAGAGAAGGAATTGCTAATTATATCAACTTTTTCGTATGAAATACAATAAAATTTTTATATAATATAATAAGAACATAAATGTAAAATTGTTTTATTTTCATATTAAGTTCTTTTTCCAAAAAAATAATATATAAAACTACAAGAAACAAAGATATGGATTATGTAATCATTAAAATATATAAAATACACGAAAAAGAAAGTAGTTCACTGATTAACAGAATACATCATCTGCTTGTTACAATTTTTTATTTAAATAATGTAGTAATAATAGAGTAAGTAATATTAGAAAAGTTCGGTTTTAAAAAAAATTTAGTTCTAATAGATAATTAAAACTATGGAGCATGTTATACTATTATAGTTTATAAGAAATATGTAAATTATTAAATTTATTGTTAATAACAAATTGGTCAAAGCACAAGTTTATAATAAAAGCGAAAAAGTCAAGAAATTCTTTGGTTACTATAGAAGAAAAGTAATTACTAATGAAATCGGCAACGATCATGACCTTCCGTCGATCATCGACCCATTGTCGGCTATATAAACAGCGGGCGATAATGTAGAAGGTCTATTGCAGGTTACTTCTCGGAGAAGACGGGTCTTCCTGGTTTCTGGTACGATCAGGGTCGTCAACGGTCAAAGGTAAGTGACTACAAATGTTTATCTTTTTTAATGCATATGTGTGTGTGTATATACGTTTTGTTTTACCATTTCTATTGTTCTTTTTTTTTTCTTTCTTTTCTTTTACATTTTATATTAGTTTAGATACTTTATTTTCTTCTTTTTATACAGAGTTCTATTTCTTGATTTTCTCATCGTTTTCTGTTTCTTTTTTTTTTGAACTTGGTTTTCTTTATCATCGATGGGTTGATACTTTCACTTGTTTGGTTCTCATCTCTAATTCCATTGTTCATTGGCGCTTTTATTCTTCCCCACTGTCATTTGTTTCTTCGTTATTTTTCCATTTGTTCTTTTTTTATCCATTTCTCTTCTAGGTATTTCAGATATCTTTGCTCGCGTCTTTAATATTTGATTTCCAAATTTTGTGGGAACCTAGAAATATTATTGTCTATCGAAATGAAATATTTCAGTTGGTTTAGTTTGCATGAGAAACAAAAGGTCGTCGTCGCTATGGCAACGAATCGTTCACGTCTGTTTTCTCACACAAGTCTTTTGATTGCTTCGAGGGAAGTTACCGGTATTTCTTACGTTTATCGAAAGTCGTGATATTTATAACAATCACTATGAATGCTGGTTTATCGATGCAAGGAAACGTGCATACAATGCACCACTATTTACGAGAAGAGGTAAGAAACTTTCGTACGATAACGAACACGTGTTTCTATTCATGTGCACGTTACTTTAATCCTGTATATGCATGTATATATACTTCGCTCGATTAGAAATGCTGTTTCATTTTTTTTCTCGTTAATAAACGAAAGATACTTTATAAAAATTATTAATAGAGAAATCTATGTTAACTTAGGAGAAAAATCGTATTTCGGATCGTCGTCGAAACATACTACATCTGATATGGGATTACTTAAACACAAATGGGTAAGCATATTAAAATTTAAATTTTATCCTTTATCTCCAATCTGTGAAACTTTTTCTTTGCCTTTTTAAGTATGTTCCGTTTCAATGTATTAAAATATTATTTTCGTAGTCTTAAATTATTTAGAAATACACTGAGAACTTTTCATTGATTCACTGAACAGAAATGATTAAGTTAATGATAAATGAGAGAAAATTTCTAATCTAAAATTCCCGAAGAATTACGGATTATACGATAAAAAATTATTCTCAGACACGTGTCAATTGAAATTGTAGAAGTAAAATTGGTAAGGTAAGGTAGGGATTGATCTTAAGTCGGTAATGAGTGGTGAGAGTTGACAGTTGATAGTTTCCAAAGTTTTACGTACAGTTGTATAACATGAAAGTAATTGTTTTAAACGTGGCATAAGGTGTCAATGACTATCGATATAAAAGAAAACTGCTATGTAATTTTTATTTATGATATTACGATATAAGTTCTTTATATATTTCTAAATATAATTATATTATAACATAATTATATTTATACAAATATATATACCTTTTCTCTATTTGCTATTTTTTTCAGGCATTATGAAACTTGTGCCACTCTGACTCAAGAAGCCGCGCTATCTCCAGACATCGAGATCTGCGACAATATCGATTTGGATATGATTGTTAACGAGTTCGATAGTTATTATCGGATGAAGTTCAATAAACATCCTATGCTGTGCAAGAAGGTTGCTAAGAATACAAACGTAACGTAAGGATTTGAACCGTTCAGTAACAAAATTTCTAATAAATATCAATTACAATATGAATTTGATCTCGCAGAGAACATAAAACGAAAGTGAAATCAACTAGCAAACAAACGAAACCCGAACGAACGAAAGAGAAGACTGCACAGCAAGATACGAATGACGATCCCGTGAACGATTTTAGTCAATCGATGACAGTAACGTCTATCTTCTCCGGCGAGCAGAAGGATAAAAATTTATCAGAGAACACCGTTCCGAGGGAGCGAACTATGCAATCGCAAATTTCAAAATGCATCGAAAAACTCTATCCGTCAAATTCGGAATTGCGAAAGATCGCTGAAGACGTGTCAAACGTACGCTATACTCCAGCTAAAATTATTTAAACGATTATCACACCGTGTTTATTCGATCATCTCGTTTTTCTAACGATATGGAATTTGTCTTTCGTTTAAGGAAATCGTTTTAAGCAACTTAAACGTACACTGGGACGACGTGATTGGGTTACAGCAATGTAAAAACGCTGTCAAGGAAGCAATCGTATACCCTCTTAAATATCCTTTCTTTTTTGCCAAAGTATTTTCTCCCTGGAAAGGTATTCTTCTGTATGGGCCACCTGGTACAGGTAAGAAACTTGTATATTTTCTTTTATTCCTACAGAAATTCATGCAACATTTTCGATATAGGCAAGACCATGTTAGCCAAGGCAGTAGCCACAGAATGCAATTGCACATTCTTCAATATCACGGCTAGCTCGTTAGTCAGTAAATGGAGAGGCGATTCCGAAAAGTATATACGTGTGAGTTAACTTTTGTTATGTATAAAAGAAGAATTCTATATTCCATAAATATACAAGTGAAAATAATAATATTGGGAAAAAAATTGTTCAAAATATAATCGAATTCTTCGATCCTGAAATAATATAACTTTAGTGAGGTTCTAAATTTTATAGATTATTGTATAAAATTTAAATTTTACAAATTCTAAATTTTCTAAAAAGAACGTTAAAATAGATATTTTGTCTGATATATTTAGCTTTTTATACCGAATTGGGCTTCCCAAATGATAAATGCAATTACCGTATATTTTAGTTTCTTTTAAACGATGTCTAAATATGAAAGAAAGCAACGTTTCGTAAGTGGTAAAGTAATAAGTAATTCTCGAACTGGTCAACGATGTAATAATTCAACAAATTCTCAATAGGTTCTGTTTGATCTTGCCTATAGTCATTCACCCACGATTATTTTCATCGACGAAATAGATTGGATAGCCACAAGCGAAAATAACGCATTGTCTGAACCTGCGAAAAGATTCAGATCAGAAGTTCTGACTAGATTGGACGGATTGGTGTCTAATGAAAATTCGAACGTAGTTGTCTTGGCTGCAACTAATTCCCCATGGTAAGTGCAAACATCTCATAATTGTCATTATTAAATTTATTAAATTGTTATTGATAANTATAAATATAATTTATAATTAGGAGTATCGATGCAGCTTTGCTTAGACGACTCGAGAAACGTATATACGTATCATTGCCCGACGCAGATACTCGTTATCGTATATTTGAATTATATCTGAGCGATGAGATGTTTGATGACGAAAAAAAAATAAACGACATGCTGACCATGTCTAAAAATTATTCTGGTGCAGACATAAAATTGCTTTGCAAACAGGCATGGATGATACAAATAAGTCCACTATGGAAGAAGCTCGATAGAGAAGAAATATCTGTTACACATTTGACATATAAATTGAAAGATTTTGAAGTAGTACGGCAATTGTTTGAGAAAATACCACCTACGGTTACAAACGTAGATTTATACACTCAATGGAAAAATTATAAAGCAGAGATTCCAAAAAAAGAGTGGTAAACAATTTCGTTGAGTTACAACAATTTCGAAAATTTGGTTGCAGCATATCAATATGATTGAAATCAGGTTTTTTCTGAGGTAATAATTACTATAGACAATAGCCACTGCTAGTCTTTTGATGTAACATTGTGTTATCTGTAATATATGCGGTACATATTGGGACTGATGCATCCAAATAAAGAATATATTTTTAATAGTATATTTTTAATACATAAACTTATCCCTATCGCGATTCCTGGTTGTTTATTGATTTTTATTTTATTTGATTAATTTCATTTTCCAAATCCTTTTCTTCCATGACGAATTTTCATAATTATGTCGTTCTAAACTTTTCTTGTTAGATAAATCTAATTAGATGCGAAGGTTAATTAAAGTTGTAATTTATTCTTAGGTGACTTTCTTTATTAGCTATTTTTTAAGTATATTTGAAAAGTGTTGAAATCTTGTATTAAACGATTATACTAAACTCAGTTTTCTGTTTCATGCTCACGTGGTAACTTATCGATAATATCAACTCTGCAATACCACGCAAGATAAAATTATACGTTTATACGGACAAAACGTTAAATAATTAATAATGCAACGAAATCACAGGGAGAACGTAATAGTCGAGTAAGAAGTAATACTGTATAAGTATATGATTTATATTTCTTTCCTAGCTTAATTTTTCTTTTTAAAGTTACAGGTAATGTTGTAATACTGCATGACCACATGTGCAATGTTATCGACCCATCTGGATACTAATACATTATTTGCGTAAGAACGTCACTTGTTACTATGCGTTGCTCACTTGAAGTCCTTTGAGTACTTATTAACATTTGCAAAGGTAAGAAGACAGATATCGTATAAAAGTAACGATACTTAATTATTTTTAATGAAATGTGAATGAAGTTGCGACTAAATTTTTTTTATTATATCAAGTGTAAAGTATATTAAAGAATCATTTTCAAATGTCTGTTTACACATCGACTCGTGGTAAAGAAATTAGGGTTAGACACGAGTGCGATGGGTGAGAGGCGTAGGATCCAGCCTAAACAACACGGGTTCTGCTTGAGGTTCGTTTTCGCCTATGTTTTTCTGTCTCAGTTACGTGTTATTCTTTCCCGCGTTCGGTCGAAGTGTGAGACGTGTAACCGACTCTGCTATTTATAGATCATGGCAATCGGAAGTCGAATCGCAGGGCAAGGTTAGTAAATTTTAAACGTAAGTTTTATCAGTAGGTTTCAAAGTATTTTAACAGTAGGTTTCAAAGTATTTTAACAGTAGGTTTCAAAGTATTTTAACAGTAGGTTTCAAAGTATTTTAACAGTAAGTTTCAAAGTATTTTAACAGTAGGTTTCAAAGTATTTCAACAGTAAGTTTCAAAGTATTGGGTCGTTCGGAAATTATTTTGACATAATTTTGCGATGGAAATTTGTTTCCAAATTATACCTTATATGGCTTTCTATATTATTTTTTCAATTTACTATTGCAAAAGTGGAAAATCAGACATCTATAATAAATTACTATGTCTTATTACTATGTTTTGAATTTACTATTACTAAAGTGGAAAGTCAGACATCTATAGTAAATTACTTAGTAATTGTAAGGAAGATTACTACTACATAAAAGATTCTACTGTTATCTTTAATAATATTTTTAATTATCAATTAATTAACAAACTAACAACTTATTAAATTCACAAATCGTTAAACTCTATATAAAGTAAATAAAATTATTACATAAAATATTGGGTTGTTCGGAAAGTCATTTCGTTTTTTTCTTTTTCCTTTATGCAGCTGTAATGTGAAGTTGGTTGTGAAAAAATAAAATTACAATTAGGTCCTCTGAAAAAAAATGAAATGACTTTCCGAACGACTTAATATATTAACAATCCCATTAATACACGCGATTCTTAACGCATTTATTACCGTTCACGTACATATTTGCTGGTGTTTTTCCGAGTTCCCGCGAATCGTATAATTCCGCGCGTGTTTTCTTCGATATCGATCAAATTACCGACTGCGCATGCGTGAAGAAATTTCAAGAGCAGTTTCATTCGATGTAAAATAATCGGTTGATGCTAAAAGGAGAAAAACATCCGGCAATGTTGTCAATCTCGAACTGCATTGTTACGATGAAACGATTTACAAACGGCGAGTTGTGTATGCTTTGTAATCGCTTCTATTTGCATCTTGGTACGAATGGTTCGAAAGGACAGCAATGACAGATTACGTTATTGTCATTTTCATAGCGAGCATAATGATGTTATCGTGCATTAATATGCACAACGGATTGTCATTTAACATAACGAATTATACGGTATTGTGCAATAAAGACAAGCGGGATATCGAATGAGATGAGGTCATAACGAGCAGTTCAGAGAATTGGCGTAGGTATTACTATACCTATATGCCATGTATTACTAGAGAAAATGTATATTACCCCTATTTATTATATATCGTTAGACTTAGGTTATATATAATAGTTATTGCTACTATTACTATTATATACAATAGTTATTACTACTATTACTATTATATACAATAGTTAT